>PISX010004479.1:0-120952 GCA_004024625.1 Mellivora capensis | reverse complement strand
GGGGGGGGAGATGAACCATGAGAGACTATGGACTCTGAAAAATAACCTGAGGGTTTTGAAGGGGCGGGGGGTGGGAGGTGGCGGGAGCCTGGTGGTGGGTATTGTGGAGGGCACGCATTGCATGGAGCACTGGGTGTGGTGTAAAACTATGTATGAATTCTGTTACGCTGAAAAGAAATTAAAAAAAAAGAAAATATAAGGGTAGGAGTTTGTCTTTTTCTTATGAATCGCATAGATTCTGATATGCAGTATTTTCACAATCATTCCTTTCTAAATATTCTGTAATTTTGGTGTAGATTTTTCTTTTACCCAAGAGTTGGTTCAGATAGAGGTGTTTATTTATATAATTTTCCAGTGGTGGGCTCTTCTGCTTTCTAGTTTTGTAATTAATTTGTGGCTTATTGAAATTCGATCAAGAATTTTTTCATTGCTTGGATTTTATTGTGAATCATTTGTCAACTACTGTATAATCAGTTTTGTGATTTCACAAGAAAAGAGTTCACTGCTCTTGAAAAGTAGATTTATTTTCTACTTATAGGCTATAGAATTCAAACAATACCCCATACATCTACCTTATGAATTATGTCATTTAGGTGTTTTATATATCATTTAAAAAATTTGATCTTTTGTAGGATGACAGATGTCTCTTTTCTTTTTTCTTTCTGCACAGTGTAAATGTTGATTCTATGTTATTTGGTTCTTGGATATTCATAAGTATTAGATCATCATAATTTATTGTCCCCTTTATCATTTTATTTTTTTCAAAGATTTTATTTATTTATTTGACAGATCACAAGTAGACAGAGAGGCAGGCAGAGAGAGAGAGAGAGAGAGAGAGAGGAGGAAGCAGACTCCCTGCTGAGCAGAGAGCCCAATGCGGGACCCTGGGATCATGACCTGAGCCGAAGGCAGAGGCTTTAACCCACTGAGCCACCCAGGCGCCCCTCCCCTTTATCATTTTAAAGCCTGCTTCTTTGCCTCCTCTAATGCTTTTACCTAGAATTCAAATTTGACTTGTTTTAAGAATATGAGCCTTGTCTCTGCATAGGTTTTAGCCTTTCAGAGATACTTTGGTCTGGGTGTGCATTTTAAACACTGTATATAGTTGAGGTTTTTTATGAGGCCATCTATGATTTTTTTCTTTTATTATTTGAAATCAGCTATTTTCATACCTATTGAAATGACAGCAACATTTGATCTTAGGCACCATCATATTTTATATTATGCTTTCTGTTTTTATAGCTTCTTCATAAATAGTTCATTATAGATGTGCCATTTGACTTGTCCTATATTAATTTCTTCTGATGACTTGGAAGTTTTATATTATGTTTTTAGCTCTTCCAGTGGCTAACTTGATAATAAAAATTTTACGTCCTCTATTTATTTAGATAGTATCTAATGACTCCTTGTTATAAAAAATAGTAAATTTCTACTTCCTCTCTCCTCTTCCCCAGCACCTGATTTTTGTAGGTCTTATTAACTTGTTTAATTCTTGTAGTCTGTCCTTTATTATTTAAATATAGCTCTATTTTTTTATATGTCAGGTTTAGATGATATATTCTTATCTCCAACAGATAAGACAGCTGGTGTTTATTCATTACCTCCCAACACCATTCCTCATTTTCCTTCCCATAACATAATTAACTCCTTATTACTATTTGTTGGCTTTATTATTTCTAAGTTGTTCTGATTTTTTAAATAAGTGTTCTATGGCGTGTAAGACATGCTGCTTACAAAAGATACACCTTAAACAAGGTGATTCAGAAAGGTGGAAAACACATCTGGCAAGAGCATAATTTTCTAGTTATTCTTATCTCAGTTCTCCTTAGTGTTGGTACTTTGGCCCTGGTTGATCATCCATTGGTTGGTCAAGGTTGTTCCTTGGGTGGTTTCTTCTAAAAGAGCTAATGAAACCATATATTTGCGTACTTGCCCATTTTTGTACTGCTCTTATACTTGGGCCATAGTTTGCTTGGATAAAATTTTTTTTTTTTGGATCAAACTTTTTTCCCCTGCAGCCTTTTTTAGATTTCAGTCAAAAGTCTTCTACCTGTGGATATTGCTATGGAGAGGTTGGAGGCCCTGCTGTAATTATTTTCATGTCTAGGTGATACAACTTTTTGCTTATGTGCCCTAAAGGATTATTTCTTTATCTTTGAAGCCCACTGACATTACTAGGATATATTTCAATAATGATTGTTCTATAATAGCTTTTCTTGGGAACTGGGTATGTTCTTTACTTCTCTAGATTTAAGTTACATTGATTTCATCTTTGAATGCTTTCCTTTTCCATTTGTTAAGTTCTCTTCTTTAGGGAAAATAGTTATTCATATGTTGAGTCTCTCTTGTTTCTCATCCATGTGTATATTTTTCCTTTAAGTATGTGTATATTTTTCTTTATGTGTATATTTTTCTTGTATGTGTATATTTTTCCATGTGTATATTTTTCTTTAACTCTTTGATCAGTGGTCTTTGTTTGGCCTGCTTTTTACATTCCTGACCTCCATACCGCTTAATGTGTTTTTATCAATAACAGTTCTTGTTTGTGCTGCTGCCAGTGCAGTCTTCTTTTATGCAATGGTTCTGTTTTTCTCTTCCATATCTTTCCTGAGCTCTGCTAGCTCCTGTTTCCCTGAGCCCTTGTTCTTGATAATTTCAGGCATTTCTTTCCGTTCATGACATGTTTGGCCATCACTTGGTGGCACTGTTTTTTCTGTTGTTTCCTATCTGGTTTTTTTTTTGTTGTTGTTGTTGTTGTTGTTGTTTGTTTGTTTCTTCCTTTATTCCCTTTTTTTTCTTCTTTTGAAATATATTTTCACAGGTTTTTTTGTTGGTAGTGATGGTAGTGCTGCTTTTTCTTCCTCCTAATCCTTCTCCTTTTTCTCCTCCTCCTCCTTCATTTTTAAAATTACTATTATTTACTATTGCTGAATGAAATGCATTATTTTTAAACTATTTGCAGGAGGTATATGCCAGGGAGAAACCAGAGCAGCAATATTCTAAACTGCTCTTCATGGTTTGTTATGAGGCTTCTGTGGTGTGTGGTGTGTGTGTGTGTGTGTGTGTGTGTGTGTGTTAATCTTTACTTCTTCCCAGACAGCAGTAGGCAACAATTGTAGGGCTGCTCACAATTCAGACTCTGCCATCCATCATCCTCTTGCCATGCCTATGTCATCCAGTGTCTCCTTTTCTACTATTCCCAGGGACTAAGTAGGGCCCAGGGTTGCTCCTCACACCAGAAAGAACCAGGAGAGCTAGCTCTTCAAGAGATCCTGAGATCTGGAGCCCTAGGCCTCTTCTCTGGGGGTCTTATCTCACCCTTCTCTGATATTCACAACATTTGGCAGCCGTTCCTCATCTAGTTCGATTTGAGATTACAGATTTTTCCTAGCATTTGTGTTTCTGTTTCTTGCTCTCCTGTTTTGAGAGGATAATTTCTGAGAAGAAAAGACACAGATGTCTTCACTATATTATCTTAAACCCAAAATCGCAATGATTTTTCTTATACCTCCTACTTGTAACTTCTTCCCCTGGAAAGGAAGAGTGTACATTGCTGTGATTTTTTTTTTCTGTGATGCTTTTGTTACCTTCTCCAAACAGATACTTTTTCTTCATACTACCTGGGAAGACTCACTTGAGATGTCATCTGCCCTGTGAACTTATAATATGGAAATAATCTTTGTCTTTCTTGATTGGCTTGTTTCTTACATATAGCTTCTATAAGAAACCCCAAAGTAATTATGACACACATCAAATGGAAGTTTATTACCCACTCATGTAAAGCACAGGACAAGTGTTTCTTGACTGGCAGATAGTGTACAATCAGCAGTGATTTTAGACCCACACTCTACATAGCTTCCATGTTGCTTGTCTACTTCAAGCCAGCAGAAAAGGGAAGAACGTGGAGAAGTAGGCATAGGAGATTTTATATGCCAGAAGTTTGGTGGAGGTACAACCCCCATCTCCTCTCATTTTATTATATAGCACTAACTGGCAGAGATCCTGGGAAATATAGTATAGCTGTGTGGACAGGAAATAAAGAAGGAAAAGGAGGGAGGCCTTATGAACAGCCAACTGCCTGACTGCTGCCCCAGCTTGCCTGTCATAAATGTCTGTGTAGCTGAAGAACTTGAGTGTTTCTAATCAAATTCATCTCTTCTTTCATTCAACAAAATGCATTGTACTCCTTTTACAGATTGACTATGTGACTTTATTAGTCTTAACTCCTGTGGTAGGAATAATAGTTACTTATTTTTCTGATTGTCCTGGAAGAAAAATATGAGTTAGTAAAAAAAAAAAAAATCTGTTGTGCTGAGACTTTTGCCCTTTTAAAAAATATTGACATTTTCAGTGAAAGGAAAGGGTATGAATAATTCCACACAGGTCAGTAGTTACAGAGTCATAAAATATTGTTTCAGTCAAGTTGAATTCACTTGTAGAAGTACATCCTTCCATATTACTTTCTGCACATTTTTCCAATTCAAAATGTATCCATTCTCCAAAGTAAATTCAATGACTACTATTTTAAAATAGGCATTTAATAGCTCAATTAAATCCAAAAGATGTAAGTGATGTGGAGATGTGGTATGGGAAAGTCCATGGGATAAGAAGTTACTTAATAGCTTGTACTTTTTCACTAATACAATCCAAATTAACACATACACCTTAATAGCCAAGTGGTTAGTGTTCACCACCTTTTCTTCTTGATCACCCCCATAAAAATGTACCCCAAAACCAACTTGTATCCCTGCTTCATAGGGAATAAGAGTGGGTTTTATTTGCTTTAGCTGAGCTGACCTGCTAAACCATCAACAACAGTTTATGTTATAAATACTCTTCCTTCTCTTCATCCTGCCCAAGTAGAAATAGCTCAGGAGTAAATTATTTTTATCATGCCACTTGAGAGATAATACAGTCTTCAGGGTGTACTCAGAAATGGAGGAGCCATTGTGTCCTATGCTAACAGGAAAGTGTGCAGAAGGAACTGAGCCACTTCAGGACTGTTCCTGAGGCCCTTGGATGTCCCCACCACCTATTGTGACCCCACCATTTAGCTTCCTCAGACGCCCATTTCTTTTCCTTCCTTTCAGTAGATGTTCTGTGTGTGTGTGTGTGTGTGTGTGTGTGTGTGAGCCAGTGTCTTTTCTCTTTGATAGCATGCCTTAGAAAGAAAAAGTATTTAGTTTTTTAACCTGGTCTAGTTTTTGTTGTTATTACTTTTTATGTACTATTAATTTATTGGTAATATGTATTATAATCAGAGTGTATTTGGTATAACAAATTGTCTAAATGTTTCTCAACTCTTGACATCAATATTAGAGATAACTAAGATACCTAATATTAGAAAAACAGTAATAGTTCTTTTATTTATATGTATTTCTCATTTAATCCTCATCATAACCTGATGTGATAGGGGTTATTATCCATACTTTATAGAACATAAAACTGAAATGTAGAGAGGGAAAATAAACTTGCTCTGATCACACAGGTAGAGGGAGAAAGGCCAAATTCAAGCTGAGGGCAGTAGCCATTAACCTGAGCAGATTCTATCCTAGTAAAATGAATCAGCACAATTTCACTACTGCGAGAAGTGTGCCATCTTCTCCCTTTCCTCTAGCTGTGTGACTAAAGGATGGAGCTTTTCTTCCAGGTTTTCAAAAACCATCTCCTCATTATTTAGACTTTCATAATACTTACTTGTTATAGTGGTGTTTCTCGGTGAGCTTGAGAATATATTGACTAGAGAATTATTATTGTCTAGCTTGAGAAACAGAAGCAGTCATTTATTCTGTCTCTTTTTTGGTCCACATTCCATTATGGACCAAGCCCTGTGCTCAAGACCCTGGAAGCACTTATCCTAGTTGTGTGTAGCGTTAGGTAGCAGCACTGGGGGAATAAGTCCAAATCAGTCCAGTTTGAATTTGTTTCTTGGCCACTGCCCACAACTGGGGGAGCTTCACTAGCTCAAGAAAGGCTGCAGACTGACACGACAACTTGAGAACACATAGGAATTCTGACTGCAGTGTTGGCTCTAGGCCACAGGACACAATGGCTTTTCTTATTTTCCTCGGGGGACCTTTTGCTGCCTGATGAGGCTTCCTATACAACACCATGTGCCTTTGCAGTTGGATGGAATGATTGGACCCCAGAGGGCTTCAGCTTCTTGGTGTCTTTTATACAAAGGAGTAGGCCCCAAAAGGACTTCTTACATAATGTAATTGTAATAATTATAATAAAGACCAGTGGCCTTTGTGGCAGTTGAAGTTGCTAAATAAAATCTGGGTAGCTTTGCCTACTGATCTGAATTTACTATGACCTCCTGTTTTTCTAGGGTGACAGAGAAGCAGAGCTGGGGCTGCCTTTTTCTCCTCTGTGTGATCGAAAGTCAACGATGGTTGCTCAGTCACAAGTGGGTATGTGTTGACAGCCCTTTGGATGGAAAGAAAAAACAGAGGGGTGCCTAGAAGTAAGCTCAGATGCTCCCAGTGGTTCTTTGGCTGGGAACCTGGCTCCATTCTGCTGTACTGTGCTCATGGCTCTGGCTGGTTGGGTTGATGGAGCTGCTGCCCCCGTCCTGCTCTCTAGAATGTGGCTGGTTTGTGGGAAGATTAGACAGTGTTGTTCTGCTATCTCTGTTATTCCCCACTAAGAGCAAAAGGGGCCTCAACTTTCCAGTGCAGTGACAAGAATCAGTGGCAAGAAGCCCATTCTATTTCAGCCTCTCCATTCTGCATCCAATACCGGAAGTCTCCCTGGCATTGCTCCTCAATGATGCTTCCTCTGGCCTTGTTTCCAGGACAGTCCCATTTCTTGGATGACCCTACTTCTAGGAATGGTTCATTTTAAATGTTTCCTTCTTTTTAGAAATGTGTTAGCACCTTTTTTTTGTGAAGATAATTTTATAGTGCTGATAACCATAATATGTGTGCATTACAAAAATTCTCAGATATGAAAGAGGGTACCAGTATCACACATAAATTAACTATCAGCAGTGCTCTTCGCTTGAAAGAGTCTGAAATCACTTAAAAAAGAAATTCAAAGATTTACTGATTTTTCCTACTTATATTTTGAGTACTCATTCCTTTTTTTCATAATAATATATTGAGTTTCTGTGTGGTGCCAGGTGCTAATGGGCACTAAAACAGATGTTATAAAAAAACAAATACAAATTATATATGGTATCTTCTCCCAAAGACATTGAACCAGTGTTGGGTGGTAGGTAGGACGTTAGGAAAACAGAAGCTGTGTGAATGTTACAGTGCTAAGGTAGAGTTTTGTACATGGCACACTTGGGTACGCAACAGAGTGTGTGGACCGTTAGAGGCAGAAAGACTTGTTGAAGGGTAATATTTGAGTTGGGGCTTAAGAAATAGGTAGGTAGTTATCTAGTTAGATGGTGTTGTTGGTGGGTGTAATGGGTGAGTGAAAGGGCATTCCAGGTAAGGGATTAGCATATACTGAGCAGGGAAATTTAAAACAGCCTAGTATGGTCAGGGCATTACAAACAGCTCCATATGGCTGGAGTAGTGGGCAGAGAATAGGATGGAGTGAGCGACATGTCTGGAGAGAAAATCAGGGCATATCTAAAGAATTTTAAATAAGATTTTAAAATATATAAATCGATGCTTTAGAATAAGAGTCTGCAAACTGTAGCCTGGGGACTAAATCTGGCCTACCACTTGATCCTATAAATGGTTTTATTATAACACAGCTAAGCTCATTCATTTGCAAATTGTGGCTACTTTTACACTACAGTGAGAGAGTTAAGGAGTTGTCATAGATTTGGCCCACAGAACCTAAAATATTCACTGTCTGGTCCTTTACAGAAAGTTTGTTAACCGCAGTTTTAGAAAATTTTTCTATCAGTAGCTGGGAGGGTTCTGAGTTAGACTAGAGGCAAGGAAATCAGCTGGGTGCCTTCTGCAGGATTATAAGGAAACAGTGATGGGTGATAGGATGGAGGGAGGACAGAGACTTTCCAGGAGAGGGGTGGCATGTAATATATTAAGGATTCAGCTGGATGCAAAACTAGGTGAAGGCAGCAATCCAGATTAAGTGGTTGGACCATGGCCCCATTATAAGGGATGGAGGGGAAGCTGGTAATTTAGTTCTGGTTTGGACTTACTGACTTTAACTTGAACGAAAGCAAAAAGGTGAAAACAGTGATGAAACACTTCAGTTTCGGCTTAAGCCAAATTTATAAAATTAGACTGCAATTAACTGTCATACAAAGTTGGCCATCAGTGTTTCCTTATCAGGATACTATGGGTATTTGGGACAATGCTTGTTTTTGCTAATTACATTGTAGGACTTTTAGCATCCTTCATTGTTGGGCATTAAATGTCAGGATCACCCCTACCTCAGTCATGAAAACCAAATAGCGTTTGTACAAAACACCATATTTCCTTTGATTGGTATTTCATTTCCTTCCAAATTCCATGTGGCTGTGTAATGAACCACCACCAGCAGTTTCAGATCATGTATTTTCTACTACTGTGTCACAGAATACCCAGGCATTTTTGGGCCATTGAGAGTGACATCAATTATCTCCCCAACATGGCAATATCTCCAAGTTCCAGTTCCAGATCCAGATCTGACCCCTCTCCCAGTTTCCAAACCTCATTCTTCCAGTTCTGCTTGCCCTCTCTCATCTGGATATGTCCCTGGCACATCAGAGTCAGCAGATCTAAGACTGAGCCCATCGTCTTTTTCCCTGGCCACAGTTTCCCCATCATCCCTCAGTTTTCTGCTTTGCTGTGGGAGGTCTCTGACAATTCCCACTTAGAAGTGGCACTCCCCCTTGCTGTGTTTGCACCTGTGCCTCTGTGACACCCCCGTCTTTCACCAGCACTAGATCCTGCCTTCCTTACCTTTCCTTCAAGCTGTTGCAGCAGCTTCTAAAATGATTTTCCCAGCTTCAGCCTCTCCTGCTCTCTCCCTTCATGTCCATCTTGCCTGATTAACTTTCCCAAAGAATAATGAAAAAAATCTAACTGTGATTCTCTCCAAACATCTCAAGGGGCTTCTAGTACACATGTAGGTCCCACCCAACTCCTTAGGCAGACCCTTAGGACCCTCCCTCCCTGAGCTGGTGACTACCTGACTTCCCAAGCTTTCCCTCTCCAACTCCAAAAATATCCTTAAGCCTCAGTCATTCCTCAGACACATCCTGCATTTTCTCCTATCCTCATCACTTGGCTTATCCTACCTCTTCCACCTCGAGTGAAGAGACTTAGTTTAGGGCTCAGCTCAAACATCACAACCTCCATAAAGCTGTTCATAGGCCTTTCAGTGGGAAGGAAAATATCCTCCCTCCCTTACCTTCCCAGCAGCCTTCTTTGGGCTTCTCCTTTGTCCCTTTCCATGTACTCTAGGGGTCATTTTGTGCTCAGTTAATCTCTCTTATAACGCCTTGAGGGTAGGCAGGTTGTGATCTATATTTTTGTCTCACAGGCAGCACCAACCATAGCATTTGTTGGATGGAGGGGGCGGGTTGAATATGTGTTTCTTAATCACTCAATTGAGCTAGCTACTAGAAAGTCATAGAAAAGTTATGTAGGAGAAATGGAAATGACTCACGATATTCAACTCAAGGCACATGTTAAATGAATAAAGACCAACTTCCTCTCTCCTAATCTGATCTGGAGTTCCTCTGTGGATAAATTTTAAAAGAAAGTTAAGATTTATCAGTTTCCATAGGAAAATATGGAAAGGCTCAATTAACATGTAGTTTCTCTGAGGTGTTGCTGTCTCTCTTTAGGTTTTATTGATTTCATCGTGGAGCCCACCTTCACTGTGCTCACAGACATGACTGAGAAGATTGTGAGCCCTTTAATTGATGAAACCTCCCAAACTGGTGGGACAGGACAGAGGCGTTCAAGGTCAGTGGAGAAACTTGAAGGATGGGGGTCAGGTCAGCCTGTCTGTGAAGACAGAGTTGTTCCTTTGGGAGAGATGGGGGTATTTTATAATGATGTTGGCCCTCCCTCTATTATAAAAGGGATTTCTGCCTCTTTCTTTTTCTCAGAGGAGTGGAAGCTGGACTGTCTGTGCTCTCCAGGCTGGTCTGGAGGGGAGTGACCAAGATTCACACCATGACTGGTGGGTTTCCAATGCTGGTCCTCTACCCTGTTCTCTCTTTTGGTGCTTTTGCTCATGGCAGCACCCATCATGGCACTTTGGCCTTCTGGGCCCAGGCAGTCCTTGCTCCCCATACAGCAAAAAGAAAGTACCCCTGATCAGAATTCTCACAAGAAATGAAACTGACTTTCATTTCTAGGTTTAGGAGAAGAAGGAAGTAGAGGAAGGAAAAAGAACCTGGGGTCAGAGGCACTCCAGTATGGGGTGGGGGACTGGAGCTGGAGAACAAGAGGTACAAGTGACTGGGTAACTTGGAAAAGTGGTCAGTGTCAAAGCAGGTAGGTGCAGTGGGGAACCAAGTAGAAGCCAAGTTTAAAACGGGTTAAATTGAAACAGAGAATTCATGTGAGAGAACTGTAGTCATATTGAATAAGAGGATACCAGCCAGCAGAGAAGAAATATGGGGAAAAGCAAGACTCATGAGGCTGAAACCTTGATTTTTTTTTCCTGCTGAAAATATAGAATTTCCTATTTGTTACGTATGGAAAATAGGAATCGTAAATTTCAGGACCCAGGAATTTCACAACACAACTTGAGGAGTGTTAACCACTCCTTCTTGGGCTCACTCCTTGGCATACATTTTTTTTAAGCACTAACCTTCCTCTTTGGTGTGACTTTGTGTCCTCTAGTTTGAACAGCATCAGTTCAGCGGATGCAAAGCGGTCGGGTGTGAAGAGCACTGGCTCTGAAGGAAGCGCCCCCATCAACAGTTCTGTCATCCCCGTTGACTATAAGAGTTTTAAGACGACTTGGACTGAGGTGGTGCACATCAACCGGGAGAGATGGAGGGCCAAGGTGCCCAAAGGTAACATGCTACTGGGGAATCTTCCAGGGGATCTGTCCAGACCCACTTAGAAAATAAGTCATTGCCACCCCTGATTTAATAGGAATTACAAATGAAGCACGATCTCAGGATCTGGATTCAAATGGCTTGACTGGTAGGATCCAGTGTGTGTACCACTCAGTGCACAATAGAATAAGGCAAGCCTCTACTTCAGCATGACCTTTGTGCTATCTGACTAAATTTCTCTTGTTGGTGTGAAGATCTTACCATGGATGGACGTTATTTCTTGGTTTCTGCGAGACCGCCTTGTCATTCTCATTTCGTGTCATGTGACACAATGATGAGTCCTGCTTTCTTCCTTTATCTGAGTAAAGCCTGGCCAATAGCCACCTCTGACATTACACTGGGATAGAAGGAACTTTAATATCCTTGCAAGCATTTTTAGCCCCCTTTCATGTTCTCAACTTATCTTCTGTCATGACTCGGGGACCTTCTGAGACCAGACAAAATTTAGGTCTCTTACTCCTCCGCCATCTTGCTCCTCCCATCTTGCTCCTCCCAACTCAGACTGATCTGAGATGAAGGTAGCTTGTAGGCAAAATTCACGGAGGCCAACATCAAAATTCAGATGAGAAAAGTCAGGACTCTTGGTACTATAGATAAAAAAGACTGAAATCCTTGTGCTTCTTGACAGCTGAAATCCGTTTGCTCATACACATATTCATGTTTCTCGAACACATATTACATGATCCATACGTATGACATGCTCAGCCTGTAGCCTAGGGAGGAACACATACGTGGCATAGGGGTATGATGCCATGGCACTGGATTCTAGGGAGAGACGAAAACATAGATGGCTCTTGGAGCTCAGGGAGGGGGCTGACCCCAGTGGGATTTGTGGAGGTGAGACTTCAACAATAGTCAGTGTTTGTTAACATCTACCAAATGCCTCCTACGTGCCAAGAGTATGGAGATGAAGCACAGACATCCTGGTCCTCAGAGCTCACCATCTCCTGAGGGCAGGGGACATTCCCACAGAGTTTCCTCCAAGGAGAGAATGGAAGTTCAGTCAAGGATTTGCACTTGTCGACAGCACCCATTGGCCCTGGACCCCAGGCCCTCATTACAAGAAAGGAGAGTTTTATCCTTAAACACAACCCTGACACTTTTATCCACCATTGCCCACACAGCAAGTTGAAGGAAGTGTGGGAGAGGCTGGGCAGGACATGTTCTGGCTCTGGAGGCCCCTCATATATCAGGGGCCGCTTCTAGTGTGGGACAGAAGAGACCTCCCCCACTGTTGCAGTTGTTCAAATGCCAGCCACTGTGGCTTGACCACAAAATCCTGTCCGAGTGGTTGCTTGTTTCAGGTGGAGCAAAGGGTTTGTATTTATGGTGCTTTTAAGGCTTAATTGGGCCCTTATCATTTCAGGACAGATGTTGGACCCTGAGCTAGGGAGCCAACATATCTTCCATATTTTAAATGTAGCCTCTCCCAGTCTATTCTGATCCTTGAAACATTTAAATTCTCCCTGTTGGCAGAGCTTGCGAGCAGCAATTGCGGCTACTACATCATCTCAAAAGAAGCGCTCTCTTATAATCAATTACACTCATTACATACGAAAATCCAATTCCCGACAACACACGGTCTAAAGAGGTACTTCAAAATAATTTGCTTGCAGTTCTCTGGCTTACTTAAGGTACCTTCTGAAACTGATCACCGAGGGGAGCCTTAGTCGGCTTCTTTTCCAGGGGAAAACTGGCCCTTTGAGAATGACGTAAATAAACACTAATAATTACAAAATGTTATGCTGATTGTGATATGGTTAAGCTGTTTTGTTTTATGCCCCTGAAGCATAAAGGGACTTGTCCCTAAATCTGCCTAGGGTGTTTGGGAAGGCATCTTGTAGCCAGGACTTCAAGGATGCCTGAGGTTGAGTCGTGCAGGAGGTATTAGATTTTAAAATGGGGAACAAGGAGAAAAGAGATGGATGGAGGCACAAAGCCTGGGTTATATATGTTTTGCGGGAAGATAGTTTGAATATCAAAGCAAATTTCAGTTAGCGGGGAAATGGAGCATTGAATTCCTACTTGCACTGGGCTCTTTGGCAGATTTCATGTAGATTCTTTGAGAAAATTACCTTCTGAGGATGATAATAGATATCACAGAGTTGATGCAAAGAACAGAAATAGATTTGCAAAGCACTGAGAATGGAGCCTGCATGTGGTTAGTGCCTGATAACTCATAGCGGTTATTTTTAAAAAGCTGGAAAAGAAAGTTAGAGGTTTGAATGCAGAGTTAAGAATATGGTGCTAAAAATACCAACCTATATCTAATACTCTATCTTACCGTCTTCAGCCTCCCAGGAATGCTGTTGACTAGTTCACTGGTGCTGAGAGATCCATTTACATCTTTCTTTCCACTAGTGGTCACTTTGTACTTGATTATCCCAGGCTGTTTTGCTCTTGTTCTTTTCTATCAGAAAACCATGATTTCAAGAAAGTCTGACCTGCATAGGGCACTTGAACATATCTTGTTATTAAATTGATTAGAATGGGATCTAGAGTCTTAGTTTTATTAACCAACCTGAGAAACAAAGCTTGCTAGACCAGAACCCATAGTTGTTAGAAATGATTAAATCAATATTTCTTAACAGCTCTCAGGGCTGAAAATTATTATTCCTAAAGATACGTAAGCATAATAATTTTTTCAGTATTTAATACTTTATAAACATTTTTTTCTGGTGTAAAAATATGTGTTTAGGTTATAATGCTAAAATATAAATATATGTGTAAAGAAAAAAATAAAAATCACTCCTAACCTCTTCAGCCAGATATTGGTGAAATTCTAATATAATTCTTTTTAATTTTATTTATCATGCATATATATTTTTATAAGTAAAAATTTATATTTTGTTTTACTATTTCTATTTTAAGCATTTTATCTTGATACTGAATATTCTCAGAAAATATGATTTAAATGGCTGCATTTTATATAACATTCCTCTACTTCTGCACATTTTGGTTTTCAGTTCTTCATTATTATATATAACACAGTTATAAACATACAAGTTCAAAAGTCTTTGAACCTGCCTCTGATTACTTACCTAGGATAAATTTCTAGATGTGGAATTCCTCTGTCAAAGTAAATGGAAAACTATAAAGCTCTTGATATGTATTATCAAATTTCTCTCTGGAAAGTTTCTTCTTCTTCTTCTTTTTTTTTTTTTTTTTTTAACTAATGTCTTCCAAAAGAAGTGGGAGTTATTTTCCAATAGAAGTGGGAAGTATTCCCCCTTCATTTTTCTCATTAGGATGTTTATATTTTTATTACTGATTCATAATAACTCTTTACATATAAAGGATGGCAATTCTTCAGTTGACAAAATATCTTGGCAGTTTCTGTCATATATAATTTGTCATATGCCTTTTAATTTTTTGTTATATGCCTTTTAAAATTATGTTCTTTTTTGATAAGTATAGTCACCATCTGTCAACTTACAACATTATTGTAGTATTATTGAGAATATTTCCTATGCTATAGTTTTTATCTCCATGATTTATTTATTTTGTAACTGGAAGTTTGTACTTTTTAAATCTCCGTTATCTATTTTGCCCATCCCCTTACCCATTAGCTAGCTTTGTAAATGGTCTTTTAAAATATATCCTATTTGGGGAGTGCCTAGGTGGCTTAGATGGTTAAGGTCTGTCTTGGGCTCAGATCATGATCTCTAGGTCCTGGGATTAAGCCCCATATCAGGCTCCCAGCTCAGTGGAGAGTCTGCTTCTCCCTCCCCCCATGCCTCTCCCCCTGCTTGTGTTCTAATGAATAAATACAAAATCTTTATATACATAAATAAATACATCCTATTTTTGTTTTCCCAGAGATTACCTTTACATTTTTATTGACTTATGTGTCTATCAATGTAAATATGAAATCGTATATAATGACACTCTTTGCAAACGCTGAGATATTTATTGAATTTTTATTTGTTACTTCCATAATAGATCAGTTTTTGTTGAGATACCACGAGATTTGTAATCTGAGTGATTATATGTAAATTGTTATTTTTTAATTAACTTAACCTTAATATTACTTTTAATATTTGCTTCAAGTTTTGTATCTAGCTTAACAATTATTTTTTTAACACTAAGATTTACTAGTTTTATATATTTTCCTCATTCTTGAGGTTCTAATACTGGTTGAATTTTTCTCCCAGCTGGAGCACTTCTTGGCTTCCATTTTTAGAAAGACCCCAAGTGAACACCTTCTGAGTCCTTAAATATATAGTAGTATTTTTTTAGTTGTTTTTGTATATAACAAAGAGTTAACTATTCAAAATTCATGTAGTATTTTGGTTGTTTGTTTTTCTGTTAGTTTCTCTCCTTTTCTTTCTCTCTCTCTGTAGGTAGTTTAAGTAGGCAATTCAGAAAATTCTATCAAGGGATAACAAGTTCAATGCCATTTTTAACCAAGAGACTATAAACCATTATTCAGAAAGGGAAATTGAACAAAGAAATCAATGTACTTCTCCCAGAATATGTAAGCATTCAGTGTGGGATAGAACCAGCTCTCAAGAGGAATGAGAATTATGGATCATGAGGGCTCTGCTCTGCCTTGCTCTACCTTAACTCATTAGCTGCTTGTTTGGGACATTTTCATTGAGTCAAATCACCATAGATAGTCTGAAACAGAAAGCAAAAGGAAATGGAATTGAACTATGACATTTCCTTTCTACTAGTCTAGAAGCCTACCAATATGACTTAGATAGATGCCTAAAGATGATAGATGCCTAAAACTAAGAGCTGAAAACTTAATTATATCTATATTATCCTCAGAACCTTGTAGCACATACAGATTAATTGTGCACTTAACCTACTTTTTCTCTTAGTAAGAAAGGTTTAGGTATATTAATAATTTCACCCTGAAAATATGTGGCACAAACATACCTATCAATTTTTTTTTCTTATTTACATGCTTGCTTATTTTTGTTTGTTTGTTTTAAAGATTTTATTTATTTATTTGGCAGAGAGAGGCATAATGGAAGAGGGAATACAAGCAGGGGCAGAGGGAGAGGAAGAAGCCAAGCAGGGAGCCCAATGCAGGGCTCAATCCCAGGACCCTATGATCATGACCTGAGCTGAAGGCAGACGCTTAATGACCGAGCCACCCAGGCCTCTGTTTTTGTCTATTTAGAGTAGTATCACTGGGTGCTGATGGCTGGTCACCCTAATATCATATATTTCAAAGACTCAAGGAGAGATGCAAGTAGAGTAGTTGAAGAACATTGCAGAGCCACCTGCTGGAACACAATTGCCACAGGGAAAGGAGTCATGCAGTGGGAACAGGTCACCTATCTGATTATGATGTCATAGGAGCTACCATCATCAATGCAAACATTAGTCACCTGCTGTCCACAGTAGTTGAACAAAACCAGATTTGTTTCTAAAATGGACCTTCTCCCAGGTTTTTTTCTGCTGGATTTTCCATAAAAAATTGTTCTGACTCAGTTGTCAAATGAATTTTTCTTGCTCAGATAATATTTTATGCTCTTCTGTAGCAAACCAGAATTTAACACCTTCAGTTTTCATCAAATTCCTTTTAACTTGTGGATATTTTGAGTGTTGGAAGTTTGCCACAGCTACAGTGGGGATTCTGTGAGAGGACCATGAGCTATTTAACCTGGTACTTGAATATGAATAAAAATTCCCTTCCCTATCACTTTTCCTCTCTGTGTGGTGAATACAGTCATATTTTTACTCACCTGTATTAGTGGTTAAGGAAACCAACATTTGTCAAATGGCTAATTCCCCCAGGATAGGACTTTAGAGTTTGTACACTTTCTGTATTTTACACAGGCCTGGATTACAGATGATGGAAAATGTACAAGTCAGGTTCACTGGCAGATAGGGGGAACCATATACCCCCTGTGTTTCATTTAGTTAACAGATACTCCATGTGTATCTGCTATGTGACAGGTGCTGTACCAAGCACTGGAATGCAGTGATGGAGATGACATTTAACCTCTGTCCTCAGGGCACTGTGGGAGGATGAGAGGAAGTCTAGGTGAATATTCTATGGCCCTGACCATAGAATATTCACCTATTGTGACCCTGTAGTCCAATGAGAATGCCATCTCAGCATCTGCAAGGGTATTCTCTTACCCTTTAGTTGTACCTTTCAGTAGAAGTCAGAAGACAAATTATACTCTATATGTGCATAATTATTTTGTAAAGAAATCTTTACATACCTTTTCATTATAAAGTATAAATGGATCTTGTTGGGTAGCAGAATGTCAGGAAATATTGAATGGCAAACATTTAAAATTTAAATCCATGCTTATCCATACTGATTGCATACTGATTGAATCATCTGGAGAGCATTTAAAATATCCTACCCTTGCCCCTCTCCCTCCACAATATGACTTAATGTGTCTGGGGTGAGGCCAGGGCATTGAACTGGATGGGTTGGAAGGATGAATCAATGGAAAGATTAGTGAAAACTTCATAAGATATTAAGGAGGACATTTGAGCCAGGCGGATGTAGGGGGAAGAAAAGCAAAATGAAGCTGGAGATCAAAGACATCCACAAAATACAATGCCATAAAGTCCCATGAACATGTGAACTGGATCAGATTTGGGCTTTTGTCCTCTTAAGCAGCTAGGACAAGGGGAGACATAACCACCCTGGTGCTCATTAGATTACAAACAAATTGTTGTTGTCTGTGAAGGCTAGCTTTTTTAGGAGCAAGACTAACCAAGGAAAATAAAGAGGACGCTTGATAATGAGATGTGGGATATTTTTAACCCATCTAGAGAAAAAAAATGCAGTAGTGCTTTTTATAATGGATGGCACAATCTGGAAGGCCTTTTGAATCAGTTGGATGCTAAATGGGCTGAGTCTCTCCTGTGAGGGAGGACTGGTCTCTGTTAGGTGCGTGTTACTTCCTACAGCCCAGCGCCACTTCATTGGCCCCAACCCCCTGTAATACCTCAGCTCTGCCCATCCTCAGTCATTTGACCACTTTATCTGTCGCTAACCACTACCAGATCTGTGTTAGCCATACTGACTAACTCAGTACCCCTTGAACATACCAAGCTCATTCCGACCTCATGGCCTTGACGTTTTCTCTGTCCTCGACCTGGAATGTTAGGTTCCCTGATTATTTCATGGCCGGCAATTCATCATTAAGAATTTATCAGATAGCACTTTCTTTACCTCCTGATCTAATGCCACCTCCTCCCTTACGCTGATCCTGTTCCTTCATACTACTTTGCTTTCCTTTTTGCTTTACCTTTTTCACCACCTGAAATCATCTTACTGACTGGTTTACTTAATTTTGGTCTTTTCAGTTCCCATAAGTCTTGTTTGCTCCTACATTCCCGGTGCCTAAGATGGTACTCGATACTGTCGCTCCTCAATAAATATGTTGAACGAATGAACCAATCTTTTCAGGAATACTTGATTATATGCAATGATGCTGTGTTTTTGATGAAACACAGAGTCAGACCTTTTCCGAGTAAGGAGAATTGGAAATAAGGCTGACAATCTCTCATTAAAGGGGAAGATGCAGACCAGGGTACCTGCCCAAACTAAAGGCTACCTTTAATTTTGTGGACAGTTTGAAGACCGTGCTTTTTGTAAGGCCTAATTATCTTCTTCCTACTTTTAATTTCACAAACAGTGACCTGAAACGGTGACGGTTATTTTTCCTGTCTTTCTGTTTTGGCATCAGTTGTTCGTGTTTAAACTCCAGAGCCTAAGCAAATCTCCATGAAACTCCCGATTTCCACTGTGGACATGGGAGGGTTTTGTAGTGTCCCTGAGCCTTGACGTCACATTTCTAAAATAGGGTTATAATAATGGTAGCTACCGCCTAAGTCTGTTTTGAGAATGAAAAGTAATCCTTAGAAAGCACTTAGCATAATACCTGGCAAAGAGGACACACTCAAGAGAAGTTACTGATGATAAATATTGAAAATGCCAATTGTTATATTGGTTTATTGTTATTATCCTTATTATTATTACTTTCTCCCTGCCCTTTCTGCTCACCCACTATTTCCAGAAATGACATCACCAGGAACCGATTTTATCGGTTTCCTGAATATGGACACTAATCTCACTTGAATTAACCAGAAATAGACCCCAAAACACTCAGTGAAAATACTTGTTTTTGTTTAAAGAGGCAATTCTCCTAATAGCGTGACCTCTTTTCATCTTTTCTGTGCCTTTCCTGACTTGCCATGGGTACAGAGGAGAAGGCCAAGAAAGAAGCAGAGGAAAAAGCTCGCCTGGCTGCAGAGGAGAAGCAAAAGGAAATGGAAGCCCAAAGCCAGGCTGAAGAAGGCGCAGCTGGCAAAGCCGAGAAAAAGACATCTGGGGAAGCTAAGAATCAAGTCAATGGAACGCGCACAAACAAAAGCGACAACCCTCGTGGGAAAAATTCCAAAGCTGAGAAGTCCTCAGGAGAAAAACAACAGAATGGTGAGTACAGTTTCACTGGTGAAAGGCTCTTTTCAGGGTGTTAATGATGTGATGAATGAAAACTGGCAAACAACCGCACCTAGGAGGATGGCTCTTGGAGCCGCGTCTCTGGTCCCCCCAGCTGCTGCTCATCACACCTCACTGGGCCATGGATTCCATTAGGATCCCATCAAAAGCAGCCAGAGGCTGGCTTGGGCCTTTCGCTCTGGGGAGATTTATGCTTGTTAGACCTTTCCTAGCTGCTCTGGAGACTCTGGTCAGTGCCGGCCTGTCCACTGGGGAAATAACTATTACCAATCTGAGCACATTCCTGAGTGCTTACTGCCCAGATGCATGGATGGAAAGTGTCTTCCATATGCACCCTCCCTCTAGCAGGCAGGGCTGGGACTCAGGTCTGTGTGTCTGTATGTGAATAAATATATATATTAGGATGACCACCTGTCCCCTCTGCCTGGGGACTGAGGAGTTTCCTGCATCTAGAGCTTTAGATTTTAAAACCAGAAAAGTACCAGCCAAACCCGGATGATCTGGTCATCACCTTAAATGCACTGTGCTTGATGCTGAGAATAGAAATAGAAAGGCCACAGGAAGTCTACAGTCTCATAGAGGACATGGGCATCTGTAGAAATAATTCTGAGCAAGTAACAGTCATGGCAAGGCAGCCAAACTTAGCTCAAGGATCATGTCAAAAAAGAGACATTGGCCTTCTTGTGTCTGAGGCTCATAAAATGGAGAAATGTCCAAGAAAGCTTCAGGGGTTGGTGGTGCCTGAGCCATTTTCAATGCTGAACTTCGCTGGTCGGATGGGGGAAGGAGACTTCTTCACCAGAGGGACCAAGACAAGCTGAGGCACAAGGGCATGGAATGGTTACCTTGTTTAGGGAAGGGCAGGAAGTTCAGAGTCTCTGGAACTTTCAAGGGCCTAGTTGTAGCAAGGTAGTTTTGCAGTCTGACAGACTTGGATTCGAGGCACAACTGTGCCTCTCACTTCTTGGTGGCCTTGATCAGGCTACTTAGCCTTCTACTGGCTCTGTGAAGTGTGCAGAGTAATACCAGCTCACAGCAGGGCCACTTATGAGCCTCCAATAATGAGAATGGGAGCCGGAACAATGACAACAATAGAATAATTAGCATTTATTGACTATCCACCAGATGTTCTTTTAAGTCCTCTCTTTACTTGTTTATTCTCTAATCCTCCTGGTAGGCCACTCTGTAGCTATTATGTATGCTACATAGTCTGAATAAATGAAGAATATGTAAAAGATGCTTAGTATAGCACTCTCCAATTATTTTTACAATGAACACATAGAACATGTAGAATCAGAAAACAGTATTTTAATACATATGATAATGTTAATAACTCATATCATGTTCTAAGAGCTTTGCATAAATTCCCTCAGGAGCTCCCTCAGTGAGCTCCCCAGGAGGTAGAAAAAACTTGTCCAATCCCTCAGCAACCTGGTTCTGGAGACTGCTCCTAAGTAGCTTTGTATTCAAGTGCATCATTGTCCAGAAAGTATGTTCAGTTATATAAGAATTTATGATATACCTGTTGGGGTTTTTAGAGGGCAGTGCAAAAGACCCCCTCTCATCCCCTCCGGAGGTCAGAACCAATTAAGAGAGAGATACCAGGATCAAAAAGTCAGTGGTCAAAATATTAGTTCTCTTGCAACTGCAGTTGAATTGGAAAATGTGACTTGGTCTGCTGAGCACATGGGCTTCTTCACACATCTGCCTTGAAGTGAGCTTAGCCAACCAGATGCTGGCAGGGCAGGCGGGCCTAGGACCTCCCACCTCATTCCCACCCCAGCACCCCAGAAGGCTGCTTCTGGAGTGATGCAAAAAGTATGTGTCTTGTAGAAAACACATCTTGGAGGGGGCTGGGAACTAGAGAAATGGGTGGCTGAACTGAACTTTGCATTCTCAAAGTCCTCCTAGATGAGCCTCTCCTTCTCAGAGGAGGAGTATGGAAGGGCTCCTGAGAGAGGCAAGATATGTTTCTTCCCTTTTTCTTTTAGGAAAGTGGGTTAAAAATGCCTTTTCCTTCATAAAAGTAATATGAATAACATATTGAAAGCTTAATATATGCCAGACATTGTACATGAGATTTTACCTACATTAAATCATTTAAAAATGCTAACTACTCTGTGAGGTAGATATACTGATTCTCGTTTTGCAGCTGAGGAAACGGAGACTCAGAGAGTTTAAATCACTTGCTTACGGTCAAGCAACCACTATGTAGAGATTTCAAGTCAAATTCAGGTCTGGGTCCAAATTCTGCGTTTCGTTATCAGCATGTCCCTTCTATTAGCAAGTTTTGGCGCTGTTGGAGAGAGTAGGAAATCAGAGGAATATTGAGGCTCAGCTGAGGTCCACGAGAAGCTTATAATCTCTTCCAGGGTTTGGCGTACTTTTTCTGTAAAGGACCAGATAGTAAATATTGTAGATTTTGAGAGCCATGCAGCCTCTAGTACAACTGCTTAACACTCCTGTTTTAGTGCGAAAGCAGCCACAGATAACATATAAACAAGTGAACATGGCTGAATTCCAATAAAACTTTGTTTCTAAAAATGCAAGTTTGAATTCTATATACTTTTCAAATACCATTAAATATTATTCTCTTTTTTTCAACCATTTAATAATATAAAAACTATTATTAGTTTTGGGGCCATATAAGACCAGGCACTGGGAGCACGGGCCAGAGTTTGCCAACCCCTGGTCTGGTCAGGGAGAGAGACCAATGAACATAAACATGCTAGTCATAGAGAGGGTTATAAATTCTATGAGATAGGTATAAACAAATACCCAGAGAGGGCAGAGGTGGCAGAAATCAATTCTGAAGACCATTAGAGGGAGAGCCTGAAAGAAACAAACAGGAGCCTGAGTTTTCGACTAGGCTGGGTTGATTTTACAACTGTGTTTATTTCCCAAAGTAATCAACAGTCTGCCATTTCCCTTAAAAATTAAGTATTAAATGAGAGATGGGAAAAGAAGTCAATTTTAAGCAATAATAAGAAAGGCTAATGGTGGTTCGGGACTGTGTTACAGCAGCCTAATGAAAATGATTTATAACTGTGCAGAAAGGCTCTTTTGTTTCCCCTGTTTATTGAATAACAGCTCACATCAGCCATTACTCCATATACAACCCATGGGAAATTACCTAATGGATTCTGTTCAAGGAACATCATCAAACAAACATGTGTCACTTTCCCATCATCCTTCTTTGTGGTCTCCTAAGATACTTCTGGGATGGAACCAGAGGATGGTGGTTAAGTGGAGGTTCTAGGGGTGTTCTCATCAGCCACTATGAGATCCCCTAAGCTTTGGTCTCCATCAAGTTACATCCTTTCTCAGCCTCCCCAACCCTGACTGAGGACAAGGCAGCCTGCCCACAGGCTGTTGACTGGCAAATTGAACCTCTCCTGTGACTTCTGGAAGACATCCTGGTCTTGTTGAAGCTGTGGATAAAGCTCCAGTCCAGGGAAACCTTGAAGGCATAAAGTATTGTGCATTAGGGTGTGAAGGCTCATTTAGGAAAGAAAGACATTTTTCTGCAGGGAATTAGTTTGACTACAGGGCTCAAGATCCTTGAGTTCATCTCTGGATCCTTAAAAGAAGAAGGAGCCAGCATTTGGAGTGTTCCAAGGGACCTCCAAAGGAATCCTCTTTTTGGCCACTGATGGTGGTAAAGGGTGATGAGTATGTCCTTCAGTTGAATTCCTCCTGCTTACACTCTGGCTGGAGTCGACCCCCTTTCCCTTCAATCCCTTCAGCCAGTTCATCCCATTTCAGAATTAAGAGTAAGAGGAAACTTGGGGAATTTATTGACTCCTAACTTAGCTTAGGATTTATCAAATTCCATTGAAAATACTTACTTTGTCAAATATATCACAACCCAAAATGGTCTTGAATCGTCCTTAGATAACCAATTCTTTATAAATCTGTGGGCCAAAAGCATTTAAAAATGGCAGCAATAAATAAAGGCCTGAAATTGGAAACTTGAGCTTCGTAGGGAAGTTAGAGCTTAGCTTCTAGACTCAGACCCATCTATGTATATTGTGGTAGATTGCTTTATTTATGCCTTAGGTTCCATAGCCATGGAACAGAAATGGTAATATAAGTTTCATATCCATTCTTCACAAGTTGGTTTGAACAAATCACTTTGTGGAAAGATCAGTTGGCCATCTCTGTAAAAACTGTCAGACAGATGGCTTAAACCAGATCTACGGCTGCCAACAGGAACAGTTTTGCTGCTGGAAGGAGCCACACATGCAAGGTTATGGGCAGAGGCGGGGCCCAGGGTGGTGTACAAACCACTGGCAGGCAGCCAGCGCTGCTCAACACAGCAGGATGGACCAGCGTGTGACTCAGTGGCTACAGGGAGGCCAGAGGAAAACTCACCCTTGGAAAACATCCTCAATCATTTGATGAGTTTGTTATTCTGCAAATTGATTGTTTTGTGAGTTAAACTGTGATGAATTTGTCTACTTTCCATCATAGTACCTTCATAATGGGGTTGTTAGAAGAATTTAATGAAACGATGCAGGCAATATGCCTGGCACAAAGAAAGCAGGAAAGATAAGACCCTGCTTACTTCTTCCTGGCTGCAATTATTCTTAGGGTCTTCTTGCTTCAAGAAGTTTGAGTATTTTAGTTGTAAAGTATTCTGGGTTTTATGCAGGCTAAAAAGAAAGATACCACTAGTAAGACTGTAAGAAAAATTTCCAAAACTTGAGAATAAGTCTGGGGAAGGGATGCCATGTCCTTTCAATGTCATAGTGTCAAACTTTGAACAGACATGGCCAGGGATTATTTAATTATCTTAGACAGGGGTCAGCAAGAAGTTTTCTGTGTCGGCCCAGCCAGTAACTCGTCCTGGTTTGCATGTCTCTGTTACAACTATGCAGTGCTTATCACTACAGTGTGAAAGCAGCCACAGACAGTATGTAAATGAATGCATGGGACTATTTCCAATGATCTCTGTTTCCAGATTGGCCCCTGAGCTACAGGTGGATGACTCCTGCTTTAAGAGAACATGACTGTTTAACTTTGTCATTTACTATTGACACAAGCCTAGGTACTGCGAAGTTGTGTGTAACTTACAGATTTTTTTTTAAAAGATTTTATTTATTTGACAGACAGAAATCACAAGTAGGCAGAGAGGCAGGCAGAGAGAGAGGAGGAAGCAGGCTCCTTGCTGAGCAGAGAGCCTGATGCAGGGCTCAATCCCAGGACCCTGGGATCATGACCTGAGCCGAAGGCAGAGACTTTAATCCACTGAGCCACCCAGGTGCCCCAACTTACAGATTTTTGACTGTTAGAAGAGATTACCCCCTTGCTATTTTTTTATTTTATTTTTATTTTATTTTATTTTTATTTTATTTTTATTTTATTTTTATTTTTTTTTATTGCCCTGTAGGAGATAACCAGTTTTGTTTCTAACACAGCAATCTCATTTTAACGGTTTTCTAAAAGGCCTATAAATACCTATTTCCTTAAATGCCCTTGGCACCATCCTTACTATCTCTCTGGTTCTTTCGTGAATGAATTAAGTAAGTTTTTGACACATGTTTATTCTACATCTGTTTGCATAGTGTTTGTGAACACTTACAAATCATATTTCAACAAGCTCATTACTTAGAATACCGTTTATAACTCCGTTTTAGAGTTCAAATATCATTGCGTGATGTGCCAGAGATCACATTCGCTACCTAAAATATGTTTGTCCTTATAGTATGTCTATAAAGTAGCTATTATTATCCCCATTTTGCAGACGAGGAAACTGATACTACAGAACTTGAGTAGCTTTGAGCTGGCATAATTACATTTGATCTAAGTTTTTCTGCTCTCCACAGCCTAATAATAAAGTTGAACTTCCTTTCTCGAAAATAAACATTATTGGCTCAAGTGCAACGTTATTCAACAGGAACTTTGTCTTAATTTCTGGATCATAATCTAACTTTTAAGACCTAATATATGGTTTAAAAAGGTATTTACATTCAGACATGTACCCCCTCATGACTAAAATTATGTACGTTTTTTTTTCATCTTTTTACCTTGACAAGTTTAGGACTATTTATAACTTCCCTTTTAGCTGTATACATATGCTGTTTGTCATGTTTATTACTTTCAGGTGACATGAAAGATGGTAAAAATAAGACAGACAGGAAGGATCAATCCAGTGTCGGAAGTGATTCAAAGAAAACAGATGGTAAGAGCATAATTCCCATTATATTTTTCCATAAAATGTGCGATTTAATGCAGGTTTGTTAGAATTACACCTAGAATTGAACTGTGATTGTTAGTATATTCTTATACCGTAAAAAAATCCCTTCACTACATGTAGGGAGTACTTGATCCCTATTTCAGTAATTTACAGATTATTATTGTATCTCTTCCCTTCCGCCATCCTCTGCTCCATCTCAAATGCATTCTATACTCTCTCTCTTTACCACTTGCCATTTTTTCATTTTCACTTTAAAGTTGCCTCAGGACTTGCTGATTGGAATGGAATGGACTACAAATCTTTTGTTGTGAATTGTGCAGCATAAATGGGAAATGCTCCATGTTCTCAGTTTTAGCATTTTCTCTTTTAAAGAGGAATTATTGCTTTTGGTAAGAACAGAAATCTGTTCAGTGTTATCACTGTGTTGGGAGACCTACATGTTGGAGAACGTGCATAGTTGTAGAAAGCAGGTTGGTCAGCAAGAACAAGTCTCAAAGGCAAGTTCTGAATGGCAATCCCAACCAAACCAGTTAGACTGAACCTACCTTGTGATGTGCTCCATGAACATTGCTTTTACTTTTCACAAAGAGCATTCTGCTCTCTCTAAAGCCTGAAAAGTTCAGATTATATCACCTCTCAGACTTTGTGCTACCCTACTGAGAAGACTGTGCACACCTTTTATATCAACCTCCTGTTTCATTTGTAACATGGGCTTATTCTTGGCGACTCCTTCATACATGTACATGATATTAAGCTGAAAATGCGTGCTTATTTCGGCAGCACATACACTAAAGCTGAAAATGCAAGCTTCTAGTTAGTGGCTTGTATTAAGAGTCCCAGATGCTTTTGAATCATACCTCCCTAGAGACATTGCATTGGATGCTAAGCTGTTCTTTGATGGTTTGGTTTTAATGTCCTTGAAGGACAAATACTGAGTATCCAGATTGAGGAGTAAGAAGAAATTTGAATACAACTCCACCTTTTAAAAAGGAAGCAGCCCCCCTAGCTTTCATCTCTAAGCTACTGTGACAGGCTTTCTTTACTCATATGCACGAAATCAGTTCTCAAACCTTTTCTTTTAAGCTCATTCATTACCTCCAGGTGTTTCATCATTTAATACCTAGGGAACACCCATGTGCAGTTTTTCACCAAACTGTTTATGTAAATAGAAACCATGTATCTAATAAAAATTAAAAAAAAAATACCCCCTTGAGTGATTGTGCTAAGACATGAATTACACAGAGACAAAACAGAATTCAAGGGGCGCCTGGGTGGCTCAGTGGGTTAAGCCTCTGCCTTCAGCTAAGGGCAAGATCTTGGGGTTCTGAGAGCGAGCCCCACATCAGGCTCTCTGCTCAGCGGGGAGTCTGCTTCCCTCTCTCTCTCTGCCTGCTGCTCTGCCTACTTGTGATCTCTCTCTCTCTGTCAAATAAATAAATAAATTTTTAAAAAAACCCACAAAAAAAACCAGAATCCAAAATGACAGTCATCCTAGCCAAACTTTATTATGGGTAAAGTTTGTTGTCAGATATCATTAAACCCAAGTCAAGATAACACAAGCCAGAACATGTACAGTAGAGGAGAATGGTGTCAGATATAAACCCAGCACCTGGCCACATGCCCCATCCTGCATAACCCACAGAGTAAGTCCCAAATCTTTAACATGGGATCTTGTTGTATTTTTATATTGTGCTACAAATATCTATAATATATATACATCATCTGTTACAATGTTGTCATGTGGGCTTGTGAGTTAAATTTTATTACCTTCATTAAGCACTTTTATTCTACCTGTGCCATTTATAATTCAATTGTCCCCAAGTATTTAAAATAATTAAACAGCTTTTTAAAAAAAGAGGGGTGTGGGAAGGGGTGCACAGATATTATGTTCTATTGAACAAATAAATGTAAAACTTGATTGTTTAATGAACCCGATTCCGGATCCCATTGGACAATAAAAAGGGTTCAATAAATAAAGAAGAGATATTTTCTGATGTCTATTCCTTTTCCCCTCCATAACTCTAACTTTCCTCTGTTTACAGTGGGTCCGGTGTGTTTATACTAGCAAGTTTATACACAAACTTGGACATGAACAACTTTCTATTTTAATTTCACTGATGGGCTAACATGACATCAGTCGTTCTCACTGCTTTGATATCATAAGGACACACATCACTGGGCTTTAGTTACTTGTACTATCTTGGCCAAAAATCTTTCCTAGGACTAAAGCCATTCTTGGTGGCATGAAGTGGAATAGATTTTGATCAGCCTCATTTATTTCTTCACCTTTGGTCATCAAAAGTCTCTACTTAAGGAAAAATTTTAAGTGATATATGGATCAGAGGGTACATTGATTATTAAAAGCCACCTAGTAACAACCATATACATATTGAACATTTATTTTTAATAGATCCTATTACATTAGATGACGAGAGGTAGTCAGTTTAACTATTGTTAATGCCTCTCCCCTTAATACAAGCCTTGGGAGCCAGGGTTGACCAGCTCTGTCTAAGTTTTAAGAGGGAGTATCCAAGCACAATTCAGTGCCCAGAATGACCAAACCCACTATGGTTTGAAGTTGGAACATTATAATCATTCAGAAAGAAACCTGATGGAAACTGGACCACAGTTGGTTATTCCCAAACTCCATTGAGCTGAGGCACACACAGAGGGAAAGGATGTGTGCTAAAAGCATAAATTATATCCTGGCATAGTGAACACATTGCAGTTGAACATTATCTCTGTCAGGCTACTGAGGTACTACTTAGTATCCTGCAGCACTAATTTTCAAACTGGCTTCAAAGAATGAATGTCCTTTGAAACTACATTGTTTACTCTTAGGGAGAAATGTACTAACATAAAAAGATCGCGGTCTCTGAGCCAAGATTCTCTCAGGACCTAAACTTTTACAGTGTTGCTGGGAGACTGGTGAGGTGCCAGTGAATGAATTATTTTCAGTGTGTTTTTAGTCATGTTTGAAACAGCATAGTCTTTTGGACCTGCCATAATTTTTTATAGTTGCCCAGAAATATGAATCTGCTTTTAAATTTGACTACATTAACAGAGATATAAGAGATAGCCACCATTTGTGTCTCTCAAAAGATTGATTATAATTAGGCCCTACGGGGTTATTTGCCAAGTCCCAGAGAGAGAGTTCAGCAGGAATTTCTCCTTCACTGAATGTTCTGGAAATTGGAGTGCTTAAGGGTGTTCATGAAATTTAAAAGTCAACTGTGTAGGGTGAAAAGAGTGGACAAAAGACCATCTATGTACCTTTGCTTCTGCCAAAGAGGACTAATAAGAATTAGATTCACTCTTTCACCTGAAACAATAATAACCATAATAAAAGACAAGTTATATGGCAAAATATTTTCAAGATACTGGATGTCAAGAAATGAAGAACAGTAATCTCCAAGAAACAGGAAACAAATGATATAATACCTATAATTGCTCCAGTTTACTCCTTTGAGAGGATTTCCAAGCAACATAAGGAGGGAGAACCGAGGCAGACCTGATGGACTCCTTGAGTTAAAGAGTTGAATAAGGGTCTGGGGAGAACCATTGTGGCTCAAGTTAACAAGATAAAGTACCAGAGAGGGGAGAGCTATAGAGATATAGAACTCCAGAAATCTAAAGAGTAGTCATTCATCACAGCACTGATTGACCCATCGAGATAAGAAACTACCTGAGATCAGGAAACAACCATTCAAGAGGATTAGAGGGAATGGTCCTAATGTTCACACTTCATATAAGGCAAGAAAAGTGCATATTCCCACTAGCCAGACTTGAATACCTCATAATTTAAAGGGAATTGGGTAGAAGCCACATAAATGTCTTACTTTGTTAGTTGGGGAGTAAATCGCCGTAAGCTAAATGCTGCTTTGGTGTCACCTAATAAACCTTGAAAGCAAGACATAAAAGGATCAAAGTGTTTCCAAATAACTGCACCCCAAAGTTCGTAGGTCTATATAGGAATACGAAAATATCCAGTACCCAATAAGGTAAAATTCAGTATATCCAATATGCCCTCAAAAATTACTGGATGTGCAAAAAAGCAAGAAAATACTATGTATAATGAGAGAGAGAGAGAGAGAGAGAGAGCTGAAACAGAAGTTAGAATAGCAGACAAGAACATTATAGCAGTTCTTGTAACTATAGCCCATATATTTGAATGTTGATTAGGGTCATGGGAGATATAAAGAAGGGAAAATCAAACTTCTAGAAGTAAACTCTATAATGTATGATTTGGAAAACATACTGTGGTATTAGCTAAAAACATTGGATGAGATTAATAATAAGTACAGTGGGTGAGATTAGACATTGTAGAAGAGAAGAGTAGTGAAAAACTATCCAAAATGAAACAGAAAAAAATTGTAAAGAGCATCAATGAATTTTAGGACATCTTCAGCAGCCTAATGTATGTAACTGGAGTCCCTAACATAAAGAAGAGAGAGAGGAAGAAAGAAAAATATTTGATGAAGTAATTTACTTGGGCAAAGTAAATTTTGCCCAATGATGAAAACTACAAATGCATAGCCTCAAGAAGCTCAGTAAAGCCCAGGCATAATAAATCTGATAAAATTACACCAAAACATGTCATAATCACATTATTCAAAACCAGTAATGAAGAGAAAATTTAAAAACAGCAAGAGGGATTAAAAAACTCATGTATAATTGAACAAAGATGAGGATAACTGTAGATTTCTTATTAGAAACAATGAAAGTGAGAAGACAGTGGAGCAACATCTTTAACATGCTGAAAGAATAAAATAATTCAATTAGGAATTCTATACCCAGCAAAACTATCTTTCAGGTATAAAAGCTGAAAGAAGTCATCACTGGTGGACCCTACAGTACAATAAATGTTAATGAAAGGGAGTAGGGTAACCATGCCAGTTGGAAATATGGACCTGCCCAAAAGAATGAGGCACATGAAAAATGGTAACTAGATGGATAAAGATCATTGCCTATTTGAACAAAATAATACTAATACATCATCTGATTTATAACACATACAACTGAGGGGTACCTGTGTGGCGCCTTTGGTTAGGTGGTGGCTGACTTTCGGTTTCAGCTTAGGTGGTAATCTCAGGGTCATGAGATCAAGTCCCACTTTGGGTGTCATGCTCAGTGTGGAGTCTGCTTGAGATTCTTTCTCCCTCTCCCCCTCCTGTGTATTCTCTCTCTCTCAAATAAATAAATCAGTAAATCTTAAAAAATAACATATGTGACTGAAATAGCATAAAACAATAGCATAAACAGACAATAGCATAAAAATCTGGGAAGGGAGAAATGGAAGTATACGACTATAAAGTTCTACTACTATCTACAAATGATACATGAAGTGACATAATATCATTTGAAAGTTGATTGTGATAAATTAAGAGCATAAACTGTAAACTCTAAAGCAATTAAAAAACAAAACAAAGACACATAGCTAATAAGCCAACAAAAGAGATAAAATGGAATGGTAAAAATACTTAATCTGCAAGAAGGTAAAAAAAAGATAAGGGAACAAAAAACATATGAGACAAATAGGAAACAAATAGCAAGATCATAGACTTAAAACTAAGCATATCAGTTATGACATTAAATGTCCTAAAGACCCCAATAAAAAAGCAGAGATTAAAAAAAAACAACCACACAAATAGCCCAAAAGTAAAAGGATGACAATTGGTATATCAAGGTAACTAATAAAAAGAAAACTTGAATGGCTGCATTAATAGCTGACAAAGTAGATTTCATTGCAAACCCTATCACCAGAGATAAAGAAGTCCATTTCATGATAAAGTGGTCCATTTATAAAGATGGTATAATAATCCTTTATGCACTGAAATACATAAAATTAAGTGAAAAAATTTATTTTTTTAAAACTTTTTAAGATTTTATTTATTTGAGGGAGAAAGAGAGAGAGTGAATGGATGAGTTATGGGAGAAGCAGACATCCTGCTGAGCAGGGAGCTGAGGGCTTGATCCCAGGATCCTGGGATCATGACCTGAGCTGAAAGTAGATGTTTAACCAACTGAGTCATCCAGGCACCCTCAGCAAAAAAATATATATATATATATAATAATCCATAATTTTATTTAGAGACATTAACATTTCTCTCTTCCTCATTGATAGAATAAATAGATGTAAAATCAGCAAGGAAGGGAGGATTTGAACAACACTACCATCCAACTTCACCTAAGTGGCATCCCTAGAATACCCAACAATAGAGAACACACATTCTTTTCAAGTGCACACGGAAGAACATTTATCAATATAGACCAGATTGTGAGTTATAAAACAAGTCCCAATAAATTGGAAAGGATCCAAGTCATACAAAGTATATTTACAGGTCATAGTGGAATTAAATTGGCATAAGGATATTCATATTATTTTAGTATCCTTTTAATTTTTGTAGAATATATCATGACCTAATCTATCATTTTTTTTATATTGGTAATTTGTCTTTTTTTCTCTTTTTTCCCCTTACCAGTCTGGCTAGAGGATACATTTTATTAATTATTGTTATTAGTATTTCTCATTGTTTTTCTGTTTTTATTTCATTGATTTCTTATCTTTTTATTTTTTCTTCTGCTTTCTTTGGGTTGAGTTTGCCTTATTTTCTAGATTTTTTTAAGGTGGAAGCTAACGTGATTAATTTGAGACTTTTTTTTCTAATGTAGGCATTAAGTTCTGCAAATTTCTCTCTAAGTACCGCTTTAGTAACATGCCATATATATTAACATGCTGTATTCACATTTAGTTCAAAATACTTTCTAATTTGTTTTAATTTTTACATTGATTTAAGAATTATTTAGAAGTATTTAGTTGCCAAATATTGGGGGATTTTCCAGAGATAGTGGAAATGTAAGTCCTCTCCAAATTGATCTACAGATTCATGCAATTCAATTAAAATCCTAGCAGGTTTTGGAGGGGGGTGTAGAAATTAGCAAACTAATTATACCAATTATAAAATTTATGTGGAAATGCATAACACCCAAAATAAAGCAACTTGGAAAAAGAAGGGAAAAGTTGGAGGGATAAAAAGGAAGACCTTGTTTGAAGACTTACTGTAAAGCTTAGTAATGAAAGCAGCATGGTATTAGCATCACGATAGACAAATGGGTCAATAGAATAGAGAGTCCAGAAGTAGATCCACATGTACATGGACAACTTACTATTGACAAAGGGCATTCCATGGGGAAAGGTAGTCATTAACAAATGGTGATGGAATAATTCACTATTGATACGCAAAATAATTACCTCCTATATTTTACATCATATGCAAACATCAAAATCATAAACCTAAATTGAAAATGTTAAATTATAAAACTCAAGTTTAAGAAAACAGGAAGAAACCTTTGCAATCTCAAGTTAGGCAAAGGTTTTCTAGGTATGACACCAAAAGAACAAACCATAAGAGAAGAAGCTGATAAATTATACTTTAATAAATTAAGAACATCTGCTCTTCAGAAGTTTCTATTAGGAGAATGAAAAGACAGCCCACAGACCTGGGGAGAATATTTGCAAAGCCTATATGTTTTAAAAGAGTTATATCCAAAATATATAAAGAAACTTCAATGTTCAATAATAAGAAAATAAACCACTTCATTAAAGACATGCAAAAGATTTAAACATTTCACAAAGAAGAGATGTACAGCTAGCAAATAGGTACATTAGGGAGATCATAGATTTCAGTAGGAAATGCAAATTAAAAGCCAAATTAAAAATCATAATGAAAGAAAACAAAACAAAACTTATATGTGGGAAGATGATTTTACACTTGTATATTATATTCACCTAATAATTTCTTAGCTCTTAACTTTCCTTTTCCTGTGAGGAAACAACTTTGTCAGCTCATTTCCTTATAGCCACTCTTTCTGTGTATTTGTTAAGTTGCTCCTGGTCTTGTCTTTAAGCTCTCAATACAGGAAACATAAAAGGCAATTGAGCCAATATTCTTGTTAGTTCATGTGAAACAACTACTTGAAATTAAAAGTCCTGTAGTATACATTCACGAATTTGCTTGTGATGTGATTCTTCACAAAACTGGTATCTCATGACCTTGACTTACTGCAGGGCTCCCAAGAGTCAACCAAAGAAATGATTGTGTTTTTCCTGTTTTCTATCTAGATGATCCTACCAGAGTAGTTTGAAAGTGGGTAAATAAATGGAATGGATGACTTTGACTTTGTTAGATGCCTTTGGTTCTGTTATAATAGATGCACCAGTTTATAAAAGCAGCAGAAGGATATAGTCTGAACCATTTACACTTGAGTTGTACTTGGTGTTCTTATTTTTCAGCTGACATTGAAAATATTTCATTAGTTGCCTTAAGGGTGGGGTGTCATGACTTGCTTTGCAGTGGAGTTGGTAGTGAGAGATAGATAGGGCCTGCCCAGGCCTGGAGGTGTGCCCTTCTCTGCAAATCCAGGGAGGAAACAGTCCAAAAGCAGGTGCCTGGAGAAGGTGCGTGAAGAACTGAGACACAGGGGCGCCTGGGTGGCTCAGTGGGTTAAAGCCTCTGCCTTCGGCTCAGGTCATGATCCCAGGGTCTTGGGATTGAGCCCTGCATCGAGCTCTCTGCTCCATGGGGAGCCTGCTTTCCTCCTCTCTCTCTGCCTGCTTCTCTGCCTACTTGTGATCTCTGTCTGTCAAATAAATAAATAAAATCTTAAAAAAGAAAAAAGAACTGAGACACATGTCTGTCTTTACAGCAAAGATAGTGTCTGACTTAGTTCATGTTCAGAGAATTGGGAAGCAACAAACACACTGGCACATAGATCTTTATTCAGGAGGCATGCATTTGTTGAGACCATCATCAGTTTTCATGTCTGTATAAATACTTGTACCCCAGTATTCTCTTCTCAGGGAATCATGCTCACCTCATTCGTTCTTCCAAGTATTTTTTTTCCCACACTACTCAGGACAGTAGTTGTTAGGCTGTCTTTATACACCAGAATAAAGAACTGCCCTATTTCAGATCTATCAAAACCATAGCTTTTAAGTCAATGCCTCCTTTTATTACCTCATTGTTTCAATCAATGCTCTTTCTTCCCACAGGGCTTCTTAGTATCACTTGCAGCTGATGCTCTCTGTGCCTTGGTCCATGTAGAGCTATAGAAGCAATTGAACACTTTTGCCCATCTTCAGTATACTCGTATTTAAATCAATCCCATACATCTTACCTAGCCACGGGGAACTTTATAGGCATTTATATTTATTTAATATTTTCTTCAAGTTTTGACAGATTGATTTGTTTCTAAGCAGCTGTCAATATGATTTTATTCAGAATCTTAATGGGTTACAAGTCTTAGAGGGCAGTGTCTTAATGGCCATCTTAGTTGAAACTTCTGTCCCAATTTGTCTTACGTAAGGTACACATAAGACAATTTAGTAATAGAAGAGGTAATGGGGTCTTGAAAATTCTTGACATAGGATTTGTGACGTGAAGCCCACTTTGTGGATTTTCATTCATTTTGTTTTGTAATATGTAATATGTAAGAATATCTTATCTGGAAAAAAAATCAATCCCTTCATTTGGGAGCCTACACTATGCGTGATGTTGTAAAGGAGACCAGCTGATTAGCAAGAAGGGCTCCACACAATGGCAGAGGAGTTTCATATTGACAGTAAATAAAGAGTTGGTTATGCTGCAAAAGATCTGCTGACACTAACACCAATACTCCTAACCAATGTATGGTTTTGACTGCTAATTTACTGTTGTACAATATGTCCTAGAATACTCCTGTCAACTGGCTAGTCAGTGGTTTCTTTCTACTGAAGGAAAACATACCTGGGAACTCAAATCACATCAGAAAGTTGCTTGACAAGCTGAGAATGTAAGGAGAGTTAGTTGATGGAAGTGTAACTTCAAGGTAGAATATCTTGATACATCTGTCTCCATCATTGGGATAGACTTGCCAAGAAGAATAGTGTGGCAGCCATCTTGCATGCCCAGTATTCTGACAGTGAAAGAGGCACTCCTCCTTGGCACCTCTCTTTCTCTCTTTCTTTTTGACCACATATTCAGCCATCAGATAGGTTGATATCTTGGAGTAGATGATCGTTCTTTTTTACTTTTAGTTCTTTGTGATTGCATTTCTGGACCTTAATCTTGAGGAAACCTCTTTGTTTTTAAGGCATTGTTTTTGATTCCCCACCATAGGCCACCAGATTTTCATGACCTTTATAAATCTCCACAGGTACAATCAGATTATGAACCATGATGAGTAAAAAGGGCCAAGGGTGGTGAACAGTTCTGATAACACTAGTTGTTACCCTGTCCTTTCCTCTCACATACAAGGCAGTACTACTATAACAATAACCTTGAGTCCTTCCTAATTTACTTTAAGAACAGAACCTATAAAACTTTAGTAGTTAACTGCTTTTAGCAATGAATGATTTGCAGTACACCTCACTATTGATCATGCCACTGAAGTCAACCTCTGCTGTCTTGAGGTAGTTTCTGTAAATAGCTAATCCCATCTTTTGGGTTTTTTATTTGATTCCTTCTCAGAGGATCACTTTTTTTTCTTAGTTCTGGGAAGATATTGCACTGTAGTCCTTTTTGTATTGACAAAAAGGCAGCGTATTTCTTTAATGAAGAATTTTCCTTCAGCATGAGAATCCAGCATCTTTATGAGTTATTTTCCATGAGTGTACAGGGACCAAACATCTGGAGTCCCCTGAGTCCCAGTTAAGATAAGTCATCATAACAACACATGTTCTGATTAATACCCCATTTCCCTTAGCCATTTGTTCATGAAAACTCCTGTGACCTATTTACTTAACAAATATATGCGTATGTACTAACATATGGAGCATCAACAATGAAGAAATGATATGGTTTAGCGAGAAAAACCATGAGATATTTGTTTTTCAAAACATTTTACATCCTTATTTTCTCAAGTAGTAAGATAACCCAAGGGTCTAAACCATGCACTCCCATATCCCTGTCGAAGGAAAACTACAAAAAGTTTGATAAATGCGGGAGAGGATTGCAAAATTATTTTTTAGCTGCCTGTTATTCTCATGTATCTGGATAAAACCTCACTAATTAGATTTTAAAGGGTTTTGTTGCAAAACATTTTGATTGATATACTTAAGTGTTATTTTCTAGTTATTTTCAGAAGCTGTGCTGTAGGTTGACCCAACAAGAGTTATTGTGAGTTCAGCAATGCTGAAACCCAACACAGTTGTTTTTTGGATGGATTTGGAGGAAGACTAGTAACCATTCCATGATATGTGGATAGGACATGGTCAAATGGGGTGAACTAAATAATGTTCCTGCTCTTTTAACTACTGACTTATACTCTTGAGAGCTTGGAAGTACAAAGGCTATTACTTACACATGGTTCTATTATCGGTGAGTCACAGTGAATCAGAACAGTTAGCTCTTTCGGTTGCAAACATGCATTTCAGACCAATATAAACTTTCAAGTTTAGTGAATATCATTGTGCTTCTCAAGGAAGGGGTATAATAGATATCCTCATGATGGATTATAAAGGAACGGGTGGCATGCTACTACTATCATCCTCCTGTCCACTTTTGTGCTTTTGGAATTCACATTTGTAGTATTGAAACAGCAACTGAAATATATATACATATGGGATATATTATATATAATTGTGTAAATATACATATAGTATATACATGTGTATGTATATTGCATATATAGGTGATATAATTTATATAATACAATGTAAGATTGGTGGGTTTAAAATAATTAAATTGTGTTATGCCAAAGAAAACTTCCGAAGTCAATTCATGCTTTTTACATTGCCATTTAGATTCTAGTCTCTTACCAAATAACTACATAGTAGAAATGTAAAATAAAAGTATATTAGGTACACTTTGGTAATGACAAAATTAATCTTTTTAAACAGCTTTTCCCTTGGAATTACTGGTATATAAGCTTTCGTTGTTTCACTTTATCTTCTAGACATTCCGTTACACTCTTAATGTACCATTGTATTTTTAAAGGAACCCAGTCTGACAGAAAGGATTATAATTTTGGAACTGTGGGAAATGTGATTTTTCCCCCTCAACACTGATGTTCAGGATTAAAAATAACTTCTTAGTATTCATGAAATAAATATTTATCTATTTTCCCCCTAAAAATTTAGATTTTGTCAGATTCTACACAGGGGATGGGAGGAACACAAGTAACAATGCATTTGTCAAAAGAAGCTCTATTAACATTATAAAAAAATTCATTAAAATAACAGCTGCCTTTGCAATAAATATGTGCCAATTCCAGGAGCTAGCACTGTCTACATTGTTAACGCCATTTCTTTTCTAGACACCCACACACTAGGAGAACCGTTAAACATGCAGTATCAAGCAAGTATCGAAGCTTCCTCTTTGTGTTTATTCTTAGCATTCTCCACAGAAGGGCACCACGATCTTCAAGTGACATCTGTATTTCATAAGTATTAGCCCTCTATCATACATGCTATTTTTATTTTCTACTCTGGAGCCACAGTGAAAACTTGAGAAAAAATATTTCTTTCTTCTTTCACTTACTTTGAATCTTACATTGCTTTTCCTGAACTAATAAAATTGAGAAAACGTGAAGAGCAGTCATAATGTTTCAGGTCTAAAATTCCAGCCTCACTTTCTCTGAAGGACTTCCTTGGTCTCTATGGTCTCTGGCTTCTTGTTGGCTTCAAAAACAGCAGATTCAAAGACTAGTCAGAAATAAAAACTTTCGAATGCAGACAATTCTAGGTTGTCTCACCGGCACCAAGGAGTGGTATGGGCTGCTGCTGCCTGCTGTTTACTTACCTCTCAAAAGTGGGGCAGGCCTGGGAGCACTTACAGAGTCAAAAGTTTTCATTGTTTCCTTAGGCACTAGGGTACTAATTTCTTAATAAGAGATGAACAACAGTAAAACACCTTGGGCAGTGTGGGGCAGAGAGGGAGAGTCATTCACAGATTTTCAGTTTGGAAAGACCATGCTATGTAAAGGGAAAGAGAAGGCAGAAAAGTTAGAGATTAAAAACTTTAATACCATCATTATTCTCAGTGATAGCACAGATGCCATGGATCAAAAGAAAAGAAAAAAATTGGGCAAGGGTTGGAGCTAAAAACTGCCATCTTTTGTTCTGTTCTTATTCTGTGTATTTGGATCAAATGGATAAATTTTAAGATGTCATCATGTTGGCATAGGCAAGGTTTCAGGAAGTTAATATTCCCATAAATTTACTTACTTACTTTGTCCATCTATTAATCCATCCATCCATCTACCCATCTATCTTAGCAGGGCTGTAGCATTAGTATTACATGCAGTGAAATTAACTTAAAACGATCATACTGTAATCATATCCATTATCATTTGGGGCAGGGAGAAAGCAGGCAGTATATGGTTTTGGATATTTAGGGATAACCATTTAAAATAGCACTTAGGACCTAAAACAGTAAAATCTCTGGATAAATTCTAACAGCTATATCTAAAATAATATTTGTTTGTTTTTAGCATTTCCTCATTATTAAAAAACCAAATGAAACCAGAACCCACTTATAAGCCCACAGAAATTCTACTAGACATCTAAAATTGGGTTTGATTTTGCCACATTTATTCTTCATTTCCATTGCTTACTGTATTTTGTTGTTTTCATAGAAAGTTGACTCCATAAGGAGGCAGCTATGGTAGAGTTTCTGGAACTAGAAAATCTGGTTTGAATCCCAGCTCTGTTCTCAGCCAAGCCAGCTTATTTCTTTGAGCTTGGATGATAGTTGAATCAGGCTGTAAGAAATCAAAACCAAGAAAAATGAAAAAAAAAAAAAAAAGTGTTTACAGTTGTTTTTCAAGTCTGGTGCCAGATTCGTAGATGATCTAGGAATAAACATTATGACAGATAAACACATTTTAAGAGTCAAATCACGTTAAATCGAAATTTAAGCCTCTTCTTAAAACAATTATCTTTAAACCAAATGGTTTCAGACAGCATCTCCACTTACCTGTAGGAGGAGTAGTGTGGGAAGAGTGGAATAAACAAGGCTACACTGTTGTCAATTTCCACCTACTTTATTTTCCAAATGAAGTTGCTGAAACATTTTTTGTTGTGCATTTCGTTGGCGTAAATACGGTTCTGTGAATTCATATAGCCTGTGCCTCAGGATTCAGAGCCTCCATGGCTGCCCCTTTGAGAGACTCAAGAAGTCTTTGGTCAAGGGGCGGGTGGGTCGGTGGATGGCACTCCCCTAGATATTTTCTCGCAGTATCCCAAGTTAGGTGAAAATATTTTCCATTCCTGCTTATAGATTATAAGTAGGTGGCTGAATTTAACTGCTTTTTGTGGCCTCCAAAAAGCCAATGTAGATTTACAATCAATGAAATTCAGAGACCCTAGAACAAAAAAATAATTCTTTATCTCAGTTAAATCCAGAGTGGCCACCTACTTGTCTTCAGGAACCTATATTCCTAATGCTTTGTGGTCTTACCCAATTTTAGCTTAAAATGCTTGTCCAATTTTAGTTTAAACTGAAAGCTAAGACGCAAAACCCAACCACAACAGAGCAAATATAGGACATCAGAGCTGAGGAAGGAAGTGTGGAGTGAGTAGGGAGCAAGCCTGATTTACAGACCACATCAAAGCCACATGTACGGCAGGTGCCCCTTCTCCAGGGTGTTAGTCTCCACAGTGGGGCAAATTCTTCAAAGGAAATCATGCTTTTAACATATCCTACCTTATTATTGAATAAAATATAAAATAAATGCATTTATGATTTTCTTTTTAAATTTTGTTTCCTGCTATGAAAAGATTTTCAAAAAGGGTGGTGAGAGACTTCCTACCCATCATTATGCTTCTGTATCTGTCCCATCTACCTGATACTCATTTAACTCACTTCCTTTCAACTAAAAAATAATTTGTTGATCATGTGCAATGTGTCAGGCATTGTAATATATGCAAAGAGTTAGGAAGATAAGTGATGTTTCTCCTGCCCTCAAGGAATCTACATCTTGTAGGTAGCTGTGATAGGAGACACCTTATAGGAAATGCCCTAAGAGATTTAGAAACAGAAACCACTTTTGGGAGAACCTGTGTTTGGGAAGGCTAGGAAGTCATGCAGGTCCCAGACCCAGATGCAGAGCAGCTTTTACTGTTGGTTGTACTTAATGAACACAGGTGCAGCTTAGACACACGTTTCCCTTATTAACCTCTTCCCTCCATCCCTTGACCAGAAGACGGCGGAGGGGAGGGTGGACATCCACAGCCAGTCACTTCCCATCTCATTCAGAAGCAATGACTGGAAAAGGAAAAAGATCTTCTTTCAAGAGCCTTTGGAGTCCATTAAGATCCTAGATGGACTTCTTTCCATCTCTGGAACCCCACAGGCTGGACAGCTGGCTACCGTTCACAGAGGCTTCATGAAAGAAGATGTGAATCACTTCCCTTGTTGGCTAATTGAGGCTCACTGGTTTAACAGTGGTCCTTGTCAGCTCTCCCTAGCATCCTTCCAATCAATGGGTCATTTATTAAACAATCAACCTCAGACTTACATCATCATAATAAAATTGGGTTTTATATTTGGGGGGCTGGGGACATCTCCTAGGGTAGTTAGTACTATGATAACTGTCTGAAAGGAGTCATTACCTATGACCTCAAATGGGTAATGGCAGGGCCAAAGCTCTCAGGAGGAGACCTGCCTTGCAACTGCCACCCAGACCAAATTGTGCAGATGATCAGAACCAAGGGAAATTTCTAGTCCTTGATTTTGGGTTTTATTTCACCACTTTCCCTCACTGGCAAGTTCCAGAGAGGCAACTCGTGACTTCCCTCACTGCCAGTGCCAGCATCAGACTAAACTGGTCAGAAGTTTTTCTCTTTTCTGTTACTTCTGCCAAATGGGTGAAGGTGCTGACGGAGGGTAAACATACATGGAACCAAAATGAATAAAGAGGAACAACAGGAGGATGAGATCAATGACTCCTGGAAAATTGAAAATTGATAGTAATTACAAAAGATCAGATAGGGCTCTCCTATTTCTCAACTAGTTTGCTGCCTAATTTCAACTACTTCTCATTTAGGACAGTATCTCAGTCTTTCAAGTTGAATAGGAAATGTTGCTTATCCATAAGTGACTCCTAACATTTCTGTAGGAAAATGGTGTCATCCTTAAAATCTAAGTCACTGTACTCCTCTCCCTGCACAGGAGGGAACCATCTCTAACTATAAGGCATGATAACTTACAGACCCTGCAACATTCATGGGAAGCAATAACATATGCTTTTTGTTTGTCTGCTGGCTTTTTAGAAATTCTGTCCAAGCTTAGTGAGCTTACATGGGATAGAGTATGCCACGTTGGAAAAAAAAAATCCAGTACTGTCTATTTCCATCAACTTAGTCCTGTTTCCATCTTTGTCTTCCTCCTCCACCACCTCACTCTGGGTCCAATAGAGAAGTCAAGTGATTTACCCATCTGAATAATGATTTTACTTGGGATACATCTTGCTTTAAATCTTCTTGGGGAAGCTTCTGAGGGGGAGGTGGGTGTGCAAAAATTCTGAGAGAGAAACATTGCTTCTGGTATGGAAATGGTTGGGATTTGATGAATCCGATTTCTTCCAATCCCACTGACCCCTGAGGCATACTGGCCAGATCTGGCAGTCACTGTCATCTTGGTTCAAAATAAGGTATTTTAGTATCCATATTGCATGAACCAAATGTTTGATAATCAAGTTGAAAGTAACTATTAAGATTTCGAATGTAACCAGTGTTTAAAATTCTCCACGGAGAGTTTCCCTTTATGAACAGAGCAAACGGTGCTACAAAGGAGACAGCAATGACTAGTATGGAAATGTTTAACTGATCCTCCCCCCCTTTTTTTTTGTTCCTCAGATTTTTTTTTCTCCTCAGACCCGGCGGGTGGAGAAGGGTGGGGGGAAAGGCAGCATTGACACTCTTCTTTTTCTTTTTCTTTTTTTCAGATTCAGAAGAGTAAAACACACCTCACATACAATAAAAGAGGCTGCCAGTGTCTTGCATCATTTTAGCTGAGCTTCTTCATTCTCCTTCTCCTCCTTCCACAAAGACCCATATCTGGGGAAGGTGTCCAACTTTCAGAAACAAGCCCCCCCCTCACACTTGGCCTTCCCTCATGCCACCTCCTTCCAAGAGATGGCTCTCTGGGAGCTGGTTTGAGGTCTAAGAACTCTGGGGAAATCCTCCCCCAAGCAAACCAAACAACTTGAGCTTTTTGCACAAACAGAAACAAAACATGAAGGGACTTCCTCAGAATTCTTTGCTAATGCCCTGGCTTTCAAGGCACCTGTCTGGCCTGATGAGGATGGACATCCTGGATATGCTGAGGGAGGCCTGAAAAAGCCACATCCACAGTAATTGCCATCTTACTACTGTCGATGCCGTTCCTTTAAATTGTTATTTTTTTAACTGGCTACTGATGGTGGATACAGCCGTGCTGGCCCTTCATCACAGCTAAGATGATGACTCCAGTCTCTGGTTGTTTCTTTCCTGAGTCTGGAACATTCTTTTTCTCCAGTTTTCTTTCAGACTTAAAAATTGTTCTTATGCTTGTCTTTCCATTTATATAGGACATTCTTTTTTTTTTTTTTTAAGAGATTATCCTATAGGACTCAATTTGTAAATGCTTAATTTACCTGTGCTTTCATTAATATAAACCTGAATGTTTCCGCTGATGACCATACTGTTTAGGTGGGAGACACATTGTTTTCATTGGGTAGCATCCATGAGTAAATGGTTACTGAAATTTTTACCACTGGCCGGTCCTCTTCTTTTGGATATTTATGGTTTCACTTAATCACTCTTCTTTCTATTCAGGGAAGTACTAAGGGAATTAGTATCAGGGAGATATGTCAAATAACTCTTCTCATTTTAGTGAGTCTTTCAAAATAACACATAGGAGATAATAGCACAAGTCAAAAGAAAGCATCGTGGACGTAGCATGGAAAGAGAATAAAGATTCACCCCCTGAATTCAAGTCAAAAATGGGATCCAGTGGAATCTAAGTAAAGGGTAATTTTATGAGTCTAAATGGTGTGATTTGGATAAAACTGATTCTTAAAAGGTGGTTATGGTTCCCAAAGGAATCTTTGAGTCCTTCCCAAGGGGAAACCCCATGACTCTGCTGGTGATGGAGTGGGGGTTAGTCATAGGAAGAGAGAGAGAAAGCTAGATGGTAGGCTTAGGTGTATTCCCCATTGCAGATTTAATTTCTACGTTAAAAACGCCAAAACATTTAAAAAATCTTCTTATTACTAAAGTAAAACATTGCTATTTCTTCAGACAGAAAGGAGACTGTGTATGTAGTCTACAGGGCCTCTTGCCTCACTGAAATATTCCCCAACAGAAAGAGCTGAAGAACTCTTGCATAAAATGCCCAGTTTGTACTGATACTTAAACATAGTTCTTTGGTCAGCTTTACATTTTGCCTTGTAATAACACATATTTTTCTGTTGCTCCATCTGCTTTTGTAACAGTGACCACAATAAATAATGTGGTCACAGATTCAAACCAGGGGCCTAATAGGTTGAGCAAATGACTAAAGCAAGCCATATAATATCAGAGTTACTGTGATCAACGGCAGTTGGTACCAGTGAGGCAGTAAGGAGCAGTAGGGATTGTGAGGAATTGGAGCTTTCTGTATGTTGAGGTGTGTCTTATGGAAACAGGGCAGTTGCTAGTCAGCAACAGGATTAGTGCTATGTAGGAAAGGGGGTCCTAGATACCTGGGATTTTATATAAACCCTCTCCAAATATTTAAATACTGGCAATGAGTTCAGAAATCTCCAAAGACTGTGCTGGTTGAAAAAGGTATGCCTATGACCCGCACACCATCCATGGGATATCGGTATGCAAACTATGCTCTTTGAGGTGTTATGGTTTTGTATAGGAAGGAAATACAACCGGGGCATGTCCAGTTTTTCATCTTGGAACCTGAACTTTTTACCTCATTTCTTTTCTGTACTTTTGTATGTAGAGCTTTGCAGCCAGTCAAAATAGAAAGCTTACAACTTCCCTTTTGTACTCAACAAGTGAGACTAAACAAGATCTGAAAAAGAAACAGGAATATAGCCATTTTTTCTAGCAACAATAAAGACATGGTAATGTTTTCCATTTGCTTTAAGTCACTAATTAGCTGAAAAAGAATGGGAAGAGTGTTTCATTCAGTACAGAACTCTGCTTGGAATTCTCATTGTGGAGAAGCAAAACTCCATGTAACTCATCTTTAAATCCTTAAAAATTATTTTGAAGGGACATTGAGTAAAACTTCAAAATTATCAACTTTTTGAAAATATAAACCAATGTATTATTGTAATATTAATTAATACTGGAGTTGATAAAACATTTACATTATGATCCCCAGTCAGTATTGACTGGAAGAACAATATTTCCAAAGCTCTGGTGCACTTTCTGTGGTCTTTCTGTTCTCTTGAAACAAAGGGGCAGAGATATGGGATATACATTCTTCCCTTTTTTGGAGTCTGGCATCTTACTCAGTATTACACTGTCAGGCAGAAAGCAAGGGCTTACACACCTGAATTAAGAATTGATCAGCAGTAAAGGGACATTTCCACCATAGACAAATCACAATTTCTACCTGTCCCTGGGTGCAACACTTTCCAAATGAAGTTGACCCTGAAGTTTGGGGGTCCCTATGTCACCAAAGAGCTCCACATCCAGGTTTTGTGGATGTGGTAAGTTTTGAGACATAATGACCGATCCATTGGGAGGTCTTCATTCCATCTTTTATTCATGCCAACCTTTCTTAGATTATGAGCCCTAATAACTTACAGCAGCAGGCAAGAGATTCATTTCTAGCCCATTAAATTTAAATGGATTTTCTTCCATTACCCATTTCATTCTTGGAGCTTTTCAAAACTATTGAAAACATCTGACAGGACCCCATTAAAGGCCTGATACACTTAAACAGTAAAATAGTATCTACATATCTGAGAGCCAAAGAAGAATCTAGCGTGGCTGTTTATTTCATTTGTAGAACTAAAGCCACTGTATTGTATTTTCCACCTAGAACCATGCCTTTAGTAAATTTGGAGAGTGAACAAGTCGAGAGCAACATTATGATGGGATATGAGGCAGAAGGCAGATGAACAGATGGAGACCAATTTTGTAATCCTAATCCATATTTTGGGAGTAAGAATACTGGTCTTTTTGTATAACTTCTGTGATGGATCACTTTTCTTTAGATAGATGATAGATAGATAGATAGATAGATAGATAGAATATATATTTTCTTCTATTCTTCACCGTTGAGCAGAGACATGATAAACATGACTTCATAATGTCCTTTGTGGAGTATAGGGAAAAATAAAAGAAAAAAACAGTAAGTCTTTTTCTCATAATGAGAGAGATATTCTAAGATTAAAGCCTATGTATGCAGTATTATGTCCCCAATAAAGGATATTCCAGTTGGAAACGTTGTTCTGATTCTGAGATTCCCCACACATCCCAACAGGAGCTGCAGTGCTGCTCCCCCCCCCCAACCACCACCGAACACAGCCCAGAGACAGTCAGCATTCAGGAGGCAGGTGCACAACTGTCTAGCTGTGTTCCGCTATCCACCTGTGAGTGCCAACAAAGCCCAACATCTCCTATATGCCAAGCATATCGCTAAAGGCTTACTTTCTAAGGATATGCAGACATACCCTAGTGACATGAGTAGCTTATCATAAGGGATAGAAATTGCAGATGGTTTGGGGAAAATTGTCAGAGCAAGTTTATGAAAAAAATAAAAATAAAATAAAAATTTCTCTATGGCTTTCAGATTTAAGAAAAATAAAATAAAAACAGAACAAAACAGGATTTATCTGAAATTGTTCTTCCAAAAGGGATGATGACACCAATCTATATAAAATAATGGTGAACTTATTTGTAATCCAAGTTTAAATAGTTAAAATCCGAAGTGGACTGTCTTGCAGCAAATGGGAGATCTTATATGTGTGGTGTGGGGAATCATTGCCCAATTTTGCTCTGCTGATCTTATGGTTGGTACAGCACTGAACCACAGAAAATTGGACATTAAAGAACATAATGGTGCAATAATGATGTTATATTAGATCTTATGTGTGAATAAATGGAAATTAATACTTATGATTCATCAATATTGCTCCAGCATTAAAGGCCTCATTATCACTTAGAAAGTGAACTTTAAAAAAAAAATTGTAATGAATGGCACAATATTTCTATGAAACATCCCTCTGAGAACCAGGGACACATTACCTGCCAAGAACAGATTTCAGTTAAGACTTCCTCTCATCAAAGACCCTGAGCATTGGGGTGAGAGTAGATTAGAGTGGTGGCAGAGCCACCTAGAACATTTGACAGAGTTCAGTTAATTTGGGTTCAGAGAGGTTAGAAAAAGATGGGAAGTAGTCCTTTGGATGTTCTCGACATTTGTAAAAGACTGCATACTTCTCTAGGAAACTGCAGTCCTCAAGGATTGTTTCATTGAAAGAACACCTTGTTTTTACATTAAACAAGGGTGGGTACAGAGGGAGACCGAGACTGAAAAATTCATGGAAATTTTTTAAACATTATTACCTTCTGGTTCTTTTAACTAATCTGCCCCCACCTCTCCCATTTTTCATTAAAATATTATAGATGTATTTGAGCTGAATTTACATTTATTCTGGATCCTGTTCCCCAGGTAGAAGTGGATCCACACTGGCCATGGCTGGCTTCTCTCAATGAACTTGGACCCAGCGTAGATTGCTATCCACTGAGCCAGGAGAAGCAGGGGGTGGTGTGTGGGTCCTTTCAGCACCCTAGGGGCACACTTATTCAACCTCCTTTGGAAAGAGTGTGCATCTCTGGAGATACATGCTGGCTGGAGCAGGCCAGGGGGTGCCCTCATGGAGGCTCCCACATTTGGTCGGCTTCAGCCATGATCACTGAACCCATGTATTTTCATGGGAGTGGCCTTCTTAACCTGCAGAAGAATTTCTCTGCCAGGTTATGGTGCAGGGTCATTCATTTAAAATAAAGCTCATTAAAACCCAATAGCTATGGATTGGCTTTTAAGTAGATTGCCCTGGAGGCACATTATTGTAGAGTCTTTGCTTCTTTGTCATGATCTGTCTTGGGGTAGGTATTTGTATACTTGTGTCCTTGTCTTTGAGTGGGTATATGTATGATGGTACAGAGACAGAATCACACACCAATATACATGGATTTATAGTAAAAACCTACAGCTGTAGGTATCATCCAATAGCTGATTCTAGAGATAGAACTGTAGAGTATACATTTTCCTTTATTTCTTGCTTTGATATTTTTATACGATTTTATATGCTGTAAAAAATTTTTAAAAAATATTTGCTATTTTCATTTGTAGAGCTCAGTTGGGTTTTTATTGGCTCTGGTGCCCACTGTACAGCCTGCTTGCCCCCCACTACCTAATTTAAGAGTCTTCTCCCTTTTTCATACCTTTCTTTTACCTTTCCCTTCTTTTCTTCTCCTATTTTCTACCTTCATAACTCCTTCTTTCACCTCTGTCCAGGCAAGCCATTCTGCCTGTGGTATCATTTTAGCACAAGGAAACACAAAATAATGGGGGAAAGAAAAGCATCTTCTTCCAGTGGAATTAACATGAAGAAATGTCAGGTGCCAAGGATGGGATAGGTAACTGCGGAGTAGGGAAAAAATTGAGGAAAGGAAGCAAGAAAAAGAAAATCCTCATGGGAGATCAGTTACCCAGAGCAAGATGAGACACTCTGAGGCTAATGTAATGCCATCACCTTCCCTCAGTAGAGAGCACGAGAATGGCCGGTGCTCACCAGGGGTCTGTAGCCCCTCTCCTGGCATGGGCACTGGCCCAGTGTGAGTGGATAACTCAGCTCATCTCAGCCTTAGACTTTGTTGCTGTTCAGCTGGATTTGTGAGAGGTGTCTGGACTAATACCAGGAATGTTTAACAAGACTCAAGAGAGGGAGGCAAGCAGAACCAAAACCCCCAAACTCAGTCCAAATCATGCCAAATAAGTACTTCTTTGAGGGATAAGGAGGAGATTTCTGGATGTGTTCTGAGAATGCTCCTCCAGAAGGGAAGATGGTAAAATGTACTTATGTTTGTTTTTATAGTGGTGAGAGCATGTAAAATAGCTCTCTAGCAGATAAAAAGCAGGTTGCAATTTGCATTTGTATATCACAGGGCAAGAGAATGGCCATCCATTCTGAAGAAGAGTGTTTTGTTTCCTATGATGCTGGTTTGTACGAAAACAAACTGTTCAAATACCATGGCATCACACCTCGAAATGCAAAAATTATTCCTCAAGATTCATGTTAAAACAGAAATGCTAAACTGCTCTCAATAAACTCAAGATGTGTTTCTTGTAAATCTTATTGCACAGGTGAGGCTGACGGCCTGTCGATGTATAATTTCCCCCATCATCTAGTGATGAATAAGTACCTGTATGTTCTTCTGATTACCAAATAAAAACAAATGAGTTAATCTCTTGGTTGGAATTTGAAAAATCAAATGCTGTTTTTTTCTTTCTTTTCTTGTTTTCCGCTGTTGTCTGTGTTCTGTCCCAGATATGGGGCTGCCCAAGAGCTCACTCAACCATCTGTCTCTTTTGTATTCCTCCGAACGCCACGTAATACCCATACCAAGTGCCTTTGCCTGCACCCTAGAAGCTACACAGTAAAGCTTGACTCATGTCATCTTTTCTGAGGGACGAGGTGGATGGGTTATGAAAAGCTCCTCAGGGCTTAAGAAGTGTCAGCATTCATGGAATGAAGCTGGCCTCCATATGTTTTATTTTCTTCTGGGTACAATGACATGGTTTGACAATCCCGTGATGCCAGTTTTCAAATTCCAGGCTTTTCATCTTTCTTTCTCTCTTGAAGGGCCTGCCTGGCAATATTTTATTTCTCTCCAGCAGTGGACATGAGGGGTGACTAGGGAATAGTCATTACCCCTATTTGTGGGTGTACTAGTGATTTACATCCAGGATGGCACCCAGCCCGCCTCCTTCTCACCAGCCACGAAGAGGGACTTGTCTAGCAGGAAGGATATGTCTGACACAGATAGTACCCCTTGCCCAGCCACCTCCCTATGCTGTTCCTGTATAGAACCCCGCTGGAGTATTACCCTGACAAAGGGGGCCGTGACGGTCCTCCAAAGTGGCTGTGTTTGCCATGCATTGAAACATATTTTTTAAAATTCTTTTTCTGAAACCTGAAACAGAACTTACTCATTTTTAAAAACAGAAAACTATAATAAAATTAAATTCACCTGTAATACCGTATCCAACAATCATTCACTGTCAGTTCTTTCCTCATTTCCATATGGTTTTTGCTTTGCGGAGGCCATACAGTGCTGTATATTTACTTTTGTGTTTTGGTTTGTTCACATAACATTGGATTATAAGCACTGTCCCATTTAAAAAAAAAACCTCTTTATTAATATAATTTCAGTAGCAAGATAATAATTCACTTGGCTCTAGCACAGTTTGCTTAACCAACTCTCTGCTGTTGGACAATTAAGTCACACATATTTCATATTTATTTACTTATTTATTTTGCCTTTGTAAATAACATAGCAGGGGAGTTCTTTGTATATAAGGCTCTGTCGCATTTCTGAATATCTCCATTGGATGAATTCATAGATGTACAGCTACAGAGCCAAAGCTTGATGTAGTCAAACATTCATTTGACTCGTCATTTGCTGGCCCAGTTCCAAAGCATGTTCACCTGTTAAAACAGCTATATCTAAAGAGCATGTAGTGTTGCTTGTCTGAATAGCTCTTGTGATTTTAGTCATTGTTCTCTGTGATGGACAGGGATCTGGTTATAAAGCAGGCATGGTATCGCAGTGGGTGTATGGGGCAGGAAAAAAGGAATATGCAGTGCTAATTGATATACTATTGGAAAATGACTCTTGGGGAAGTATGGGTGGGTTTGAAGCCCTCCAAACTCCTTCAGTGATGCCCCAGCCCTGAGCAGAATGTGGGCTTCTCTTGATGCTCTTGTGTCAAGGATGGGAAGAGGCAGAACTGGGGACTTGTCCCAAGACAGCTGGCAGTGTCTTGTTGCCTTCTGCTGCACCCCAAGTAGAACACAGAGGTGTTAGAAGATGTGCTGAGCTGTAGAGATCAGAGGTTGTGGGTATCTCAAAGGCAGACATTGCAAAATGCTAAAAGAAAGGGATTGAAAATGCCCAGTAGGGTGATGAACACTTTTTCTACTTCCGTCTTTCAGCACTGCCCCTGCCCGTGGGATCTGTCTGCTTGGCTTGTAACAACATTCCTGCTGTTGCCCCATTACTAATGATGACGCTCGATCTCAAGGGCTCTTAAAATACCCTTTCCCGGCAGGCTTGGCGGTGCTCACCCTGTTTTGCAGAAGGGAAATGATTTGTTCGACATCAAGCTGCATATCCCTGGGGTTTACTGCTAACCTCTTGGTCCTGAGTCTTAGGTGTGTGTATCTGCCCCAAGGTCTGTTGTCACTTCCATCAGTGTCCTCTGCTCCAGACTCTTGATGGATTGGATTCATTGCCCTTTAGCTGAACCAACCAAGGACATTAGTTTGAAATATCTGAGAGCTATGCGTTTGTCAAAAGATACTTCCAGTCACACAGGCTGCAGTGATGACATATCTGCCCCGAGCTGACTGATTGGGTTGTTTATTCTTTGAACATTCACATGCTGTGGGTCAAGGACAATGTGATCTGTGACCTTAAAATGCTTATCTTCCAAAGATGACATATTAGCGACTCTACATACGCACACACACCCCTTTCTTTCGAATATGAACTGATAATAAACACTGTATCGCATAGCAGTTTGCTAAGCACTTGTACGTGTGAACTCTGACTCTATCCTCACAATTGTATCCCGAAATGAATGTTTCTGAATTTTTAGAGATGAGGAAAATGAAACTTGGCAATGTCAGCCCTGATGTAGTTGTTTACTCATGGTTTCATTTTACCTACTTCATTTATAAAATATTTTGGAATTCTAAAATCACATCAACGTCATCAATTTAAAAAAAAATTTAAGAAAGCAGAATAAAATCAGAGACAGAAAGGAGCTAGCGTAGATGGAGTAAACCGTGGTAAATGTTAGTGTGTGGTCATGCAGGCTAAATTGCCGCCCCCACTCCCCCCACCCCCGTTCCCAGCATTAGGTCATAAATTGGATCTGAGTTTCCTGGAAACCTAAATAAAAATGAAAAGAAACCACGTAAAAGATTCATATCATCTATGAGGATCAAGCACCTTGGTTGTACAGAAGCAAGAGCGCTTGCCCTGACAACTGAAATACTGTTGTTAGGTATTCACTGAGTGTCTGTTTCTCACTCATGGCCACAGAGCTGGCTCAACAGGGAGCCTGAGAAATGCCCATGCCTGGGCCCCACTCCAAACCCACTAAACAGCATTTCTGGGGAGAAGTGCCTGGGTATCAGCATATTTTCTTTTTCTTTTTTTTAAAAAATTTTAATAGCATATTTTATTTTATTTTTTAAAATTTTAATAGCAAATATCAGCATATTTTCTTTACAACTCCCCAGATGATCCCAATGTGTAGCCAGGATTGAAAAGCCCTGACAGTGAGTTCCCAGTCACTCACAGAGGAGCATCCCAAGTAGATTCCTACGATAAGTCCCAGAGAGGGTTCTCTGAGTCCCAAGATGTTCCACTGGCGTGGAACAGTAGGGCACAATTTGGAAGCTGATCTGGACTTAGACTAGATCTTCCAGCTAGTGTCTCTGATGTTTTCCTTGGGAATGGGAATGAGGGAAGGGGTGGAGTTTTAGAACATGAAACTTACAGAAGTTGGATATTATTTCCACAAATGGAACTGTGAGTCAAGTGTAGGTAATTTGGTGGCTGTGGTGTGGAAAATGGTTTCAGGAACGCAACCTCAGTGAATAGGGAGACAGTGGGAGGCTGACTCAGACCCCAAGCACCCATGGTGGTCCATGATGTCACCTGAAGGGTTGGGGAAATCGCAAACAGGTATTTTATATGTCTCCACCTGCTACCTGTTTGTGACTCATGATTAGGAGAGGCATGGATGGTTTCTCCCTTTACCTGATATATTGGGCATTTCATCAGGCACATAGAGAAACTAATTCCCTGTCTAGAGGGCTTGCAGTCTTACTGTTCCACTGCGAAGGCTCCCAGAGGTTCCCATCTCATTCAGCGCCTGCAAAGAACATACCAAGGTAATGAAAAGGTGCCAGCCTCAAGAAAACTGCAGACATTTAGAAGATCATCGTAGGTGATTTTAAAAAAAAATGTACCAAGAATTTCTATGAAATCACCTGGTACTAGGGAATGTTTCTACAAGTAATAACACTGGAAGCTTGTCATCCAGTGCTTTGCAAGTTTTCAAGTGCTCACACAGGCAACATTACGTTTGATCTCTCGGGTTCACAAGAGTATCCGTAGAAAGCAGAGTGTCATATTTTCCAACAGACAAGAAAAAGGAAATTTCTTTCACGCACAGTTTTCCAAGACTGCCTGAAGATCAGAAACACCTGGGGCACTTGTCAAAAACCCAGGCCCTTCAGGAAATCCTGGCTCACCTGTGCTCGGCTGGGCTTGAGAGTCTGGTTTAGTTTTTCCTTTTTATTAAAATTATTGCTTCGGTTTTTCTCATCCTTAGGCAAATTTAGGATAACTGCATTTGTAGGCATTCTGGATAAGGGGTTAGTCAAAAAACAGCAAGAGTCTTGGGGAAATTTTTCTCTAGGTTTGAACTCTGAAGGATCTTGCCTTAAGGAGTGCCCCAGATACTCAGTAGCTTTCTGCAAATTATTTAAACTTTTGTTTCCAAATACCAAAAAATGGGAATTATTTTACCATCAGAGAGTTAGTATCAGAAAAGATAACTAATGTACATTTAAATGTCTATAATGAATATGGTGCTTAGAACAGAGTAATTATGTGATGGGCGGCAGTGACTATTACTAATGACCAAGTGGTCAAATTGTGAATCCCCGCTCTGGATAAAAAACACCTGAACCCAGCCTCCATCCTAAAGCAATGGTTCTCAACTGAGGGCAATTTTGCTCCTAGGCAATATTTATCATTGTCAGAGGTCCAGAGGACATTTTTGATGATCACGACAGGGGAAGTGCTACTGACACCTAGTGCTCAAGGCCAGGAATGCAGCTAAACATCCTCCTATGCACAGAACAGCCTGCTCCTGTGGCCCAGGTTTGCTGCTGCTGAAAAACCCTATCCTAAGGGGACAGAGAGACAAGGACAATGTTTCGTGAGTGGAGGGATAAATGCTTTGAGTCCTTGGTGTCTCCGTGTAAATGCAGATTCAGTGGAACCCAGAGGCACTTGTTGTGGATCAGAAGGGGCTCTGGACAATGTCAGAAGCATGGATCTGCATCCTGGTAGTACCCCTGCTCAGGGCTGACAGTGTAGGATATGGTATGAATCGGACCCCCTGGAGTTGTGCAATAAGGCAGCCCTGGACCTGACCCAGAGCATCACTTTGGGCAAATCTTTTCACCTCGGGTGTCGGAGACACCTCATTCTGCCAGTGGTCATTAGACCCACCAGGGGAACTGGTTGACAGGCAAACTTCTAGCTCTGCTCCCTGGATATTTCACTTTAGGAGGCTCAGGAAAGGGCCCTGGAAGCCAGATTTATAAAAAATCTCCTCAGGGACTTCGAAATCACGGTCACAGCCAGGTTTGGGCTCTCTGATTTCCCTGCCAACTCTGATACCCAGGGCATATTCAAGACCTGGACAATGGAGACGTGAAGTTCTGCCAGATATAGCTTCTCTCACCTCATGCACATTAACCATTTTTGTGGCTCTGAGGTATTTGGATTCATTTTGTGTTTTCTATTTTTACTATTAGTCGTCCTCCCACTATTAACACCACTCTCCCTACTACAGCCAGTAATACGATGATGATGATGATAAACACAGAATGTCACGTGTAGTGCCCTGTTCTTTAAGACGAAAATGAAGCTGTCTCAAGCACTATCCCGGGGGTAATTCTCCACATCTCACCAGCGACTCGGGTTCACTTCCAGCCCCGAGTTCCTGCTTCCTCAGATGTAGATCAGTCCACGGGTCATTTTGTTATCTTCACTCAGGACTGTGGTGACTCACACAGGTTCTCAATGAACACAACCTCCATAGACCCCAGGCCTCTCTGTGCCAAGTAGACTTTACAAAAAGTTTGCATGGGGTCAGGGGACTTATTACACGAATAACCATAAATCATGTGTATCTTCTGTTTAAGAATTCCCTCTGTACTTCTGCCGGGCTCAGACTCCAGGCGTCTGCCATGTTGCTGGCTTCCGAAATCCAGGCCTCTTTTGCCCCACTGTGGATGGCAAAATAAAGAAAGAAATGAATGAATGAGTAAATAATCTTTGTATACATGTATATATGTAAGATATATGTGTATCTATGTGAATGTGTTTCGATATGTGCATGTCTGTGTCTACATAATACTATGTATGTGTATGTACGTGTGTACACACTCACACACACACACTTACTTACACATTTATGTAAATGTTCTTTTGCACAACAGCTCAGCCCTCCCTTCATTTTGCTCTCCTGATCCTCACTCCGGGGTCTGCCTTGTCACTCCCTCATGGCCCACAAAACCATTTGTATGAACAGAGATAGATAATCTGTTTCCCAGTGGGAGTTCTGATGTCAGAAGCAGGGAGCTCACAGACCCCGATAACCCAGCATTTGTGTAACCTCCTGCACACTCTCACATACCAAGGTCCCTTTCATCCTCACCAGAACACCTGGAGGTCACTGTGTGATTTCCCTCCTTTGCAGATGAAGACCTGAGCTTCCAAAGACTCACATTAATTGCGTGAGGTCCAACAGAGTGTAAAGGCTATAGGGACAACCCCTATCCCCACCGCTGCCCCTGCCCGATTCCTCGATTCTAAACTGAGAACTTTCCCATCCACAACAGCAGATCTTTACCCTGGACGCACATGAACATCATCTGGGGGCTTTAAAAATACTGATGCCAAAGTTCCACCCTAGTACAATGAAGACAGAATCTGGGGGTGGTGCGTGGACAATTATATATTGTATATTTAGGTCCACTCCCTGGTGGATCTAAAGTGTGGCCCTCCTTCATGGTGTGTTGGTCCCCAACATACCAACCTACCAACCAGGAGACCGAGAGCCATCACGCGCACAGAAGTAAAGGCTGAGCTCCTGGCTCTTCTGGGCCACGGGATGCATGATGTTCCCATGAGCTCACCCAGCCTTCTCCCAAATGTTGTTTTCAGACCCAAACATTTGGATCATTTGATAGTGTTTCAGATGAGCATTTCCCATCCAATAGGTCTGTCCGTGATCCTGCTCTTCCTTACCCCTCTTTTCCTCTTTCCAGGCACAAAGAAGCGCTCTCATGGCTCACCAGCCCCAAGCACTAGCTCCACAAGTCGCCTCACCTTGCCAGGTGGGTAAATGACACCACACCATAATCTTAGCAATCACAGGGAACAGAGAGGACTGGTTATCTGATGGGTGGGGACTCTGGCCCCTTATCTCTCCAGTCCACCCCACGTTATCAGAGAGATTTTGCCTCTGTCATCAATATTTGTAACATTCCTTCAGGGACAACATAAGGTACCCATATGTGGCTCATAATCTTTCTGCTCATTGATGGAAAGAGTAGAATCTTGTTCTTTCTGAATGATCATCTGGACATGCTATGGAAGAACTTCTTTGAGAGGCAGATGGTACAGGGGAGCCTTTGTGAGAGACTTGGGTTCAAATCCCGGCTTTGCCTTGTTCACATTGTGCAAGCTCACTACACTTACTACTTACTCAGCTTCTCGGACCTCTGCTTCTCATCCATCTGCGTGACAATAAGGATTAGAAGTAATGCTTGTAAATTAGCATAGTACTGACTTGTGGCTAATCTCTACTACTGAGAAATATGGAAGTAATGTACGGTCTGTCTTGGGTATCAGCTGACATTTACCAGAAATTCTTAAGCATTCATGATGATCCTGTGTATGTACTATTTAATGTGAGGGGCACCTGTTGGTCATTTCATCTCCAGGTATAGGCTTATTTTCTCTACCATAATTTAATTTTTACAAGTAAAACTTGGAAGAACACATTTGTTTAGGAGGAAGGAGAGGTCATAAATAGAGACACTGGCAAATTTGAAAAATAGCAAAAATTCTAAGAAGGAAAAATGTTAATAATGCTAGCAATTGGAAGAACACATTTGTTTAGGAGGAAGGAGAGGTCATTAATAGAGACAGTGGCAAATTTGAAAAATAACAAAAGTTATAAGAAGGAAAAATGTTAATAATGCTAGCAAGTGGAGCTAACCAAAACTGCCTGTCCTTCCAGTCTTTATTAAATACTTTTTTTTTCCTAGATTGGAATCATATTCTACATAGAGTTTTGTTTCCTCTTTTTAAAAACTTACTATTACATTATAGTTTCCCTGTGTTATTAAATATTAAATAATATTTCAGAGACTAACATTTCATAGTATACCACAGTTTATTTATATATTCATTGATAAATTTGGCTTTTATGTAGCATATATTTTTGTTATTATAAATAACCTTATATTCCTGTACAAAAATCTTCTGTGTCTGTAAGTATGGATTTGGGATAGATTCCTATAAGGAGGATTACTAGCTCAAAGAATTTGTATTCTTTGTATATAGGTTCTTGACACATTATTGTCAAAGTGATTTCCAGGAAGGTAGTATTATTTTATACTTTTAGTGGTGAGTTTGACTTTCACTATGCTCTTGCTAATGCTACCATTAATACTTCACCAATCTGATAAGAGAAAAAATTATATTCATATGCAGTGTGCATTCATTTTACCATTTAAAAAAAAGAATCTCTTTTCTAATGTTAATTTGTCATTTGCATTTCTTCTTTTGGGAATTGCGGAATTTCATCCATTCTGAGAGGGATAGTATCTTGCATTTTAGTCCCTCTGCAGTAGGAATGTCTTGCAAGCAATGTTGTGTTATAAGTGAATGAGCAGTATTGTTTTCTTGGTTGTACATGAAATAATACTTCACTTTACAATCAGTGGCATCTTGGATTGGATGAAATATAATCTTTATTTGTTTGCTTTTTCAACCTCCACTTCTGTAGCTCCCCTACCATAGTCCAAAAACTGGACTCTGTGTCCACTGCCTAGCCCTTGAGCTTTCTTGCCTGGAATACTCCTTACCCTTTTCTTCTTCTGAATAGTTTCTCTTTGTGGTCTTTCCAAATCATCTAGGTAGAATTAGTGGTGATGTATAATGATTTGCTTGTAAATCTCTTTACCCATTTACAGGTGGCTTTTCCAAGGGTGGGACTGTCTTTTTTTTTTTTTTTTCCCCCAGTGCCTGTCAAGGTGACAAGCATGCATTGGTTGCTCATGAATGTCTATTGACTGGGTATGTGGGTGTGTGAGTGAGAACTACCCAATTTCATTTATGACTGTATAGAAGGCAAACACCTTCAGAAAAGACTCTTTCAAACTCGGAGATGTACTAACTATACTAACTTGCTTTTTCGTATTGATAGGACCTTGCTCTGTGGTCTCTGGAAGCCTCTTTCATGTTGTTCCTGCTTGTGGTTTTGGTGTTTTTAGGACTAGAGGCATTAGGAGGAAAACAGCTCCGAATCAAACAAATGCAGTGTGGTTTGATGTGTTTGTTTTTCTCTGTAAGGTTATAACATTCCTGGGTCACATGGCACCTCTGACATCATTCTGGACAGCTGATCTGATCCTCACCGGCTGTGCTGGGGGCCTATTGCTGGCCTGCCAGGTTTCTAAGGCTCCTGAGTCAGAGTTGCTGCCATCTTGTCTTTGGCCTTAGTGTGTCAATTCAAACTGATCCTAAGTTGGGTGTCTTAGGACTGAATTCTGACCATTCCAAACCCTGTAGAAGTGGAGTAGGTAGTTCTCAAAGCACGTGACATAATTAACTGTGCTTTGTCTAGCAGACACTCTTCACATCACTCATTACAATGGCCAGCTTGCTACTTCTTCCTCCCTCAGGAATACCACATGTTGCCTCTGTTGACTCAAATGCTTCTACCACAAACCCTTGGTATAGGCTGTCAAGCAATTTAAAATATCATGTTTAAGGATACTCAAAGAGCCAAACAAAGGGATAATAACCCTTGAAAAACAATACAATAAAATTATTCAGAAAAAAACCCCAAGAACAGAGATATGCAAAAGAAGCCATTCAAAATCTGAAATTTAAAAAAGCAAACAGGCATAATCATTGGAACTTAGAAAAAGAAAGGAAAACAATGTGAAACACAGCCGAAAAGAGAATTAATGTTGTCCTTAGGACTTAAGAGCAGGGAACCAAGACAGGGAACCATCAAAAAATGAAAGAGCATGAACCATAAGACTTTCAGATTATACAGAGATCAATCTTTATGACCTTGGATTAGACAGTGATATCTTAGATATGATACCTAAAACCCAATGAAAAATATATAACACAACTTCATTAAAAATAAGAACTTCTGTGTTTCAAGGGACACTATGAGGAAAGTGGGACAAAAGTCCACAGAATGGAAGAATATATTTGAAAATCATGTATCTGTTAAGGGTCTGGTATCCAGAATATGTAAAGAATGTTTATAAACCAACAATAAAAAGATAAATAACCCAATTGAAAAGAGGAGTGAGGATTTAAATAAACATATTTCCAAAAAAGATACAAATGGAACATGAAAAGATGCTCAACATCTATAGTCATTAGGGAAATGCAAATCAAAACCACAATGACATACTACTGTACATGCACTAGAATTGCGACAATAATAGCAAGCGTGACGATGATGTGGAGAAATTACTAGCCTTGTACATTGCTCCTGGGAATGTAAAATGGTGCAGCCACATTGGAAAAGAGTTTCGTAGTTTCTCAAGAAGTTAAACATACAGTGACCAAATGACACAGCATTTTCACTCCTAGGTATATTCCCAAGAGAACTGAAAAGATATGTTTACAAAAAACTTATCTGCAAATATCCAAAGCAGTATTATTCATAATAGCTAAAAAAGTGGAGAGAAACTAAATGTCTACCAAGTGATGACTATATAAACCAAATGTGCTAATCTATACAATAGCTTTTTAAAAAAGAGAGCACGAGCTGAGAGGGCAGGCAAAGGGAGAGGGAGGGGCAGACTGAGCAGGAAGCCTAATGTGGGGCTCCATCTCAGGACCCTGAGACCATAACCTGAGCTGGAGGCAGATGCTTAACTGAATGAGCCACCAGGCACCCCCATACAATAGATCATTATCTATTACCTAACTAAAGGACTGAAGTATTGATACATTCTACAACATGGATGAACCATGAAAACATTTGCTAAGTGAAAGAAGCCAGGCACAAAAGGCTGCACCTTTGTGCATTTGTGATTTATGATTCACTTATGTGAAATATCCAGAATAGGATATTTTATGATTCATTTATGTGAAATATCCAGAATAGGCTTACCCAAAAGAGAAAATAGATTAGAAGCTTGAGGAGAGAGAATAATAAAGAGTGAATTCTTACGGGTATGGGATTTCTTTTCGTAGTGATAGAAATGTTTTGGGATTAAATATTGGTGATGGTTGGGGCGCCTGGGTGGCTCAGTGGGTTAAAGCCTCTGTCTTCAGCTCAGGTCATGATCCCAGGGTCCTGGGATTGAGCTCCACGTCAGGCTCTCTGCTCAGCGGGGAGCCTGCTTCCTCCTCTCTCTGCCTGCCTCTCTGCCTACTTGTCATCTCTGTCTGTCAAATAAATAAATAAAATCTTAAAAAAAAAAGATATTGGTGATGGCTGAACATCCCTGTGAGTATGGTAACTGAACTGTACACTTCAAGTGATGAATTTTATGGTATGTGAACTATATCTCAATAAAAAATGAAAGAGCATGGAAGACAGATAAATGGCTCTAAAGACTCACCTTAGGTGGAAAATGCAGCTCAACTGCCATGCCTAAATAAAACCAAGTGCGTATCTAATGCTATTGTGTGTTGCCTAAAATTACCTCAAGAATGAGAAATTCTTTAATGTCACAGGAAGCTGGCTATATTCAAGCAGGTCACTTAAAATAAAGTGACAACCAACTAATTGCAAAATTTGCATTGGTAATAGGAGATGCCGGAAGACAACAAAATTGTATCTACCATGTGTTGAGGGAAAGTAAACCAATATATAATAACTAAAACAGCTCAATTATTAGGTATGAGTGAAGCCAAACTAAAAACATTTTCAGGTATACAATGACATGGTTTGCCAACTGCAGACTTCATTAAAAGAAAGATTAAGGGATATACATAAAAAAAAAAAACCCAAACCCAAACCCAAAACAAAGTGTATCTTCTTGCATCTTGAGATACAAGAATAAATGGTATACACACAAGTAAATAAAACATGTTGGTAAATTTGAGCAAATAGTTATAAAAAATAAAGTTCAATTTCTGTGTTAAAATAGGAAAGGGAAGCTATAGCTGGAAGGAGGTTTATTCAGTGGAAAGTTAAGGACTGCTAAAATCTATTTTGTGTTTGGGCAGAATTTTGTAATTTTGTAACTTTTTAACACAAAGGATCATCAATAAAATAACTGATATATGCCCTATAACATTAAATTGGGGGAACTGAACAAAAAAGGGAATATAAAAATGTATCAACTTAATAGAAGACAGAAAGGAAGAAAAGGAATAAAGAATGATTACAAAATTAGATGGTAGAATCAAATACAAGACAAAACTAAAATTAGGTAGTAGAATCAAGTCCAAAAATATCAGTAATAATAATAATTGCAAATGACCTAAATTCTGGTATTAAAATATGAGAGATTATCTGATTAGATAAGGAAAGCAAAATCCAGTTCTATCCTGCTTTTAAGTGCACACCTTTAAGTGCACACCTTTAAGAAAAACCTATAGAAAGAAAGTTTGCTAACATACTGCAAAAGAAATCTATGCAAAATATAAGGCTACTTCTTTGAAAAACCTTGTCCATTTTAACATCTGTACAGCAGTATATTATATAAATGGGCCAAAGAATGTTTCATCATTCTCCTTTTGACGGTTGTTTTTCATTTTTTGCTATTATAAACAATGCTTAATGTAATATCCAACAAGAAAAGCAAGTTGCAACAAATATATACCATCTAACACAATTTATATTATCCCTTAAAACAAGCAAAAATATTAGCTATTTAACAGATGCATACAAATGCAATAATTGAGTGTTGTATGCACAGGGATATCAAATTCTAGATGATGTCTTTTGTGTGGTGGTGGGGGAGAGAAGTATCCTGGAAGAGTGTACTGGGTACTTTAACTCTGTTTGCGACATTTAATCTCCTTAAATAAACTTATGAGCTAATATGCAAAATGTTAAAATTTGATTAACTCGTATTAAAAATACATGAGAACTCGACATTATTATTATCCATACTTCCTATATGCTCAAAATATTAAGTATTAAGAATTTTAAGTGAAAAACCTTTTGCTGTCTCCTAAGACAGTTTTGTTTAGTTTCATCCACATAAATGTGATTTCACATATATTTCAGAGAAATTTAATGTTTTCCCTTTCTAACATATTGGGAGAGATGGGTGCTGGTATATGAGGATTCAGATATGAAGAAAGCCCTCTGGTAACATGCTTCAATCCAGAAGCCACCAGAGACCATTTCATTAAGGAACTGCTTGTGTAGCTTCCAAGATTATCAAAGGGGTCATCCTAAAGCTCCAGCAACTGGGAAACTCTCCTGGGGACAGCGCCTTGATTCTTTGCGTATCTACAGCAAAGTGACTCTCATGTAGTAAAATAATAGCACCTGCAGCTGATTTTTTTTCTAGAACAACCTTCCACTATGCCCTATGAGGTCTGTGAACCCAATCACACTCCATGGGTGGGCTGGAAATGGTGGAGAGCTGAGGAAATGTCGGCTCTCGCTGGAGGAGTAGCCCAGAGCTTCAGCACTACTCACAGTCATGACCACTAACGATGGAACCTAGTCAGTGACTGACTTCTGAGCAGATTCCCCAGGGCGCCTCAGTCACGTCACTTTCCGGAAGTGATCCTTAGATGGAAAGGTATAGTACCATCACCTTTGCTGAAGCAGATAGCTGATGGCTCCTGTGTGCGTGCGGCTGTTAGCATGCACCCTAGTGTTGGTGTAGATGCAGCTCTGCTTCTGATCTACATGCCTGACGTAGAAAGAGTTTGCGTGTAGAGATGCCAGCCGGCTTGCAATGACATTGTCGTGTGTCCTATTCTAGGGGACTACGGATAAAACGTCCACCCAGAGGATTCCTCAGAAGAAAAATGACCAGCTCTGAGGTCTGAAGACATTTTAGGAAGCTTATGCTTTTTAAAAAATTATTATTATTAAACCAAAACCAAGTATTATGTGTATTATATGTAATGAGTGGTAAACTTCAAAAAGTAACTTCTGATCTCCCTAATACAGGTTTTCAACAATAAGCACTTTGATTTGTATTGCACATCTATTAACTATCAGGGATGATGCTGGATTCTTAACATGCATTACCTCATTTAATCCTCATGACAACTCTCTAAGGAGGGTACCTTATCTCCATTTCACAAATTAGGGATCTGGAGCCTAATTGGGTAAGCAGCTTGCCGGAAGTTAGCAGGCAGCAAGGTAAGGCAAGCCTATGCTTTTTGCTTGAGTTTCCTTGCTCCTGGGTAAAGACTGATGTCAAATAGTCCATACTGTAACCACCTTCCTTATTCTGGCGGGGGATTATACCAATTACCACTGCGCTAATTTTTCAGGTGCAGCCGTGGGTGCGGAGTGATCCCACACTGTCTTTTAAGTGAAGATTCCACTGAGTGCTCTCTTTGTAATTCTTTTATCTTGAGTTCGGTTTGAGGGATGGCCGTTGTCATTCTTTTCTGTGGATTGGATCAAAACTCATTTGTGACGTATTGATTTAGCACTTCAGAGCTTCAGAAACCTGGTGAAATTAATCTTTGCAGGCTTCTTCTGGGATAGGTCCTTGCAGGTATGAACAAAGGGCAGAGTTTCTGACTGAGCCTTACACTTCCCATTTCATATGCACATGTGGAAAACTGCACACATGGACGGAAAAAGCTTAAGGAGAAAATTTAGTTTTCTCCAAGATATTTTTCTCATTTGAAACAGCATGCCTCACATACGTTGGGTCTGCTGGGGCAAACAAAGAGAAAGAGCTAAACTGAAGATGATCCCTCCTTGAGAGATGACTTTCTTGTTCTTTGATTAATTAAAAAAGTCATTTATCAAATGGAACTTTTTTAAAAAGATTTTATTTATTTATTTGACAGACAGAGAGAGATCAGAAGTAGGCAGAGAGGCAGGAAGATTGGGAGGAGGAAGCAGGCTCCCCGCTGAGCAGAGAGCCTGATGCGGGGCTCGATCCCAGGACTCCGAGATCATAACCTGAGCCAAAGGCAGAGGCTCAATCCGCTGAGCCACCCAGGTACCCCTATCGAATGGAACTATTAATCATTAAATGGTCAGGTCTCAGGGCATTGAATCGGCAGCCATTGTTTTCCAGCCTTGCTTAATTGTTCCTCCTCTTTCACCTCTTTGTCAGAGGGAAAGCGGTTCGAACACCATGCCTCAGTGCCTCTCCATACTCTAGGAAGACCTGTAGAAACCAGTCAAGGTTGTAGTGTTTGTCTAACGCAGGAGTGTTCAGGCTTCAGACTGGGGACTTCAAAGGGAAGGAACTTGCTGACTCCCTTCCTGGAGCACCCATGGGCAGCAAATCTGGGTATCAAGACATTGTGGAGGCAAGAAGGAATTATCAGGGTCTGTAGATGCCGATCAACTTTGCCAGCTGGTGTGTATTCTAAGTGACTCATTTATTCTTTGGTAAGCGGGAGGTTTATGAAAGTTACCAAATGTGACACAGAGTAGTAGTTCACTCATTCATTAAATATTTCTTAGCACCAACTGTTACCAGTTCTGTGAGTAGGTTCTGGGAATGCAAGTGTGCCTAATACCATGGTGTGTAGCTAGGATTGATTATCTGTGGGGTAAAGCATAAAGAAGCGTTGAAAAAAAACAGGGTGTTCGTGATTTAAGAATAGCTTCCAATGAAGGTGACGTGAAGAATGTTTATGCCTCAGCATAATAAATGCAAAAATTCCTAAGAATCAAAAGTGCCCTTGTTATTTTCCCGATTGCATCAAGATTAGAATACAAGGACTGAAACTTCTTTCATCCTGGTTGGTTATCTAAGTCACACTTCCCATCCCAGCCAGGATTTCCAGCACTCATTCACATTCATGGTTCGGCTTTGTCCATTGTGATTGCATGAACATCCATATTTGTACATTGTATAAATATTTTAGAATGTGGGCTAGATGTTTTGCTTTGCTTCGAATGACACTTAGTTCCAGCAAAGTGGTTTTCTCCAGTAGCAGATATATACATCCATATATACATGCACATTTTGGATAATCAGTTTTCCGTGAATCAGAATGATGCGTTCTCTGCCAAGTGCTTACAAATAAATTTATTAAGTTAACCTCTTCATTGTTTGGTAAGGTCTTCCATGTAGTGATAGTCTGTTGTGTGGAGAATTATATGACTTTTCTACTCTAGAATAAGAAATCCATCAGGGAGGGCACCATTAAAAGGCCCTCAGTGAGGACCATTCACCCCTGTGCTATGGTATAATGGTTGCCACATACCACGTACTTACGACATCCTGGCAGTCCACAAGTTTGCAAGGTACTGTGTATACATGATCTCCTTTACATCCCTTTTAAAATCCTCACAGCACCATGCATATTCTTCCCATTTTACAGAGAAACAAAAAAACAAAAACAAAAAACCTGCATCCCAGAATAGTTTATCTCTTTAGAATCTTACAACTAGTAATAGCTTAACCCAGTGATGTGCTGCCCCAATCCATGCTTCTCTTGTAATAATACCATACCACCTGTTCAATTCTTTTTTTTCAATATTTTTATTTATTTATTTGTCAGACAGAGAGAAAGAGAAAGAGTGCATAAGCAGGGGGAGTGGCAGGCAGAGAAGCAGGCTGCCGGCTGAGCAAGGAGCCTAATGGAGGACTTGACCCTAGGGTTCTGGGATCATGACCTGAACCGAAGACACAAGCCACCCAGACATCCCTCATGGGTTCAATTCTTGTCACAGATCTTAGAACATGGCCAAGGGTTGGAAGCTCCTGCATGTATTGATAAGATCTTGCCAGCTGCCCCTGGCATCCCTCAATACCAAAGTATAAGTTGACTTAGTCTCAAAACCAACTTGGCACTCAAGCCAGTGTTTCTCTACCTAGGCACACTTTAGAGTCACTGGACATGACCAACATACTGATGCTCGGGTTCCATCTTAAAATACTAGATTGCTTCAGAGACTCCTAGGGGCAGGAGTCAATGAACTTTAAAGCTTTCCAGGTAATCTGAGATGCAGCCAGGGTTGAGAACAGCAGGTGGAAGCAAACAGCTTCTGGCTGGATGAAAGGCAACAAAACCATGTGGTTTATTTTTTCCCTATGGATATAGGCTCCTCTGGGGGCCTGGAAATGCTGACGGGGTCATCTGTCTATCCTAGGTAGGGGTTTGGTTCATGCAGTGTCATCTCAGCTCCTTCTAGGTAGCTTCTCAGTTTCTGTGCTCGTTGCTCTGTGAAGTGAAAATACGGAACCAGGGGCGCCTGGGTGGCTCAGTCAGTTAAGCGTTTGCCTTCAGTTCAGGTCATGATCCTAGGGTCCTGGGATTGAGCCCTGCATCATGCTCCCTGCTCAGCGGGGACTCTGCTTTTCCCTCTCCCTCTGCCCCTCCTCCCCTGTTTGTGCTCTCTCTCTATCAAATAAATAAATAAAAACTTAAAAAAAAAAGAAAGAAAATAGGAACCAGTGGATTATTTACCTTCTCATTTTTGAGGTGAAGTCCTTAGAGAGCCAGCATCTTTTAAAATATAGATGATGGATTTCATCATTGTAGTTTTTTAAAAAAAAATTATTTATTTGTCAAGGAGAGAGAGAAGGTGAGTGAGAGAGAACCCAAGTGGCAGAGGGGAGAGGGAGACGCAGACTCCCCACTGAGCAGGGAGCCTGATGCTGACGTGGGGCTTGATCCTAGGACCCAGGATCATGACCTGATCTGAAGGCAGGTGCTCAACTGACTGAGCCCAGGGCACCCAGGTGCCCATCATTATTGTTGTTTTAATATAAAATATACCTTGAAGAGTTTAAGAATAGACAACAGTACATCTAATGTGCCTAGTTTATGAGTGATTTTCTGGCTGGGTTAATGTTGCTAAATTGTATTGCTACAAAAGGAAGAGCTGTGTGGCCTCAGTATAATGCTCTTTGTGTCTTGAGAGACAGATGAATTCCCTAACTGGGAAAGTATGTCGCTGCTGAATTTTCCTGGCAGTTGCAAACCTTCCAGGAAGGGATGGAAAGCAAGAGCAAGGCAGCACCTACTACATGTCCGTACCATGTTGACGGCTCCACGTGTGTGATTCCTTTCCTTCTCATCACAGCTCTCTGCGATGAGACGTCTCAGCTCTGTTTTCTAAGTGGGAAACTGAAATCGTGTGCCCGCAGCATAGAGGGGTAGAGACGGAACTGAATCTGGTCCCTTCCAAGGATGTGGGTGGCTGCAATCAGGGATGTAAAAATATATAGAGGAAAAACTATAGAGGACAGAGACCATGCTGCTGGTCTCCTTAAACAGCAGAGCCTTGGGTTTCTAAAAGGTTGTTATGTTTCACTTCCATTTTTTGAAGTGTCTCGTGGGAAGCCTGGATAATGAGCAAGAGCCAAGTCTGTTTTTCTGTTGAAACAAATTAGTATCTTACACTCACCCCTTAAGGAAAAGACCAGCTTGGAAAACCAATTTAGCCAAATGCTAGAGGTTTAAAGGGAATGTTTCTGCCTTGGGAATGGGATGAACCCTTCCTAATTCAGTCCTCTGTGAAGCTGATGCCAACATTGAATGGAGACTTTTGGCTGATTTTGTGTTTTCTCATGAGCTCACCTTCAAAATGTCACTAATTCATGCCAAATTAGCTAATGTGGCTGATCTGGTCAGAATCAGACATAAGCCTGGTTTGGAATTCCAGATAATCTGAAAAGATATCCCAGAAAGACCTTAACAGATTCATGTAAGACTTCTCCCCACCCCAGGCAGTTTGTTGTGATCAAACTACAGCAGCAACATTAGCTAGCTCTCCACAGTTTCCACAACACTTTTAGTGTGTGCAAAACATTGGTACTATTGTTTCGTTTGTGAAGATAAGGAAGGAGACATTTGGGGAGACCTAAACAGTAGCTCTCAAACTCACACACGGTAAGAAAAACTCCTGAGGTCTCAGACTAACCCACATACATTCTGCTTTCATTGATCTGGGGTATGACCTGAGTATTGGGATTTTTAAAAGCTCCCTAGGTAGTTCTCACATACTGCCTGTGTAAGGACCACCCAGTTAAGCACCCACCCAAGATCCTGGAGGCTCTGCTTGGCTTGACTGCTCATCAACAGTCATGACTTTTGGAATTCCTGTTAACATTCCAACCTGGCCTAAGTGAAGGGAGAGATAAAAGCAGTTACTTAAGAGACCTGTTAGCCATGACCTTTATATAATTCCTTCCTGAGCTATGGCCACAAATTATACTAAGTGTGTGTCTGTTGGGGAAGATGATTTGCTTTTGCTTTGGGGGAAGTGTGACTGTAGCTACCAACAAGCGTGTTCAAGAATCCTGTATATTACACAGATGATATACTCAAATACTGAGAGTAGAAATGAGGTACTATTTTGACTCTCATCACTTACCATGGTAATTATTAAAACTTACTCTGAACTTTGGTGCAAGGTTGCTTTAAATATCGGGTGAAAGCTCTGAAGTTGAGCCACGTGGACGCGAATCCAGAATCCAGACTTCCTGCATACCAGCTGTGTAGGCTTTGGTGCGTTCCTTAAGTTCTCTAAGCCCCAGTTTTCCTTGCCCCAAAAGGGGGTGATAACAGCACTTGCTTCATAGGATTGTAGAGAAGATTCACATTAAACTCTTAGCATTGTGCCTAGGACACGATGTATTGTCTGATGTAATAAATAACTTTCCAGGGTGAATCCCGACACGAAAATGACAAGTTCAGTTCTTTCATCATTCCGTCCTTGATGGAGCTGACGCCAGCATTCCAGTCCCTTGCAGTTCAAAACCCGCGAATGATTTTTGTGCATTTTTTTTAAAAGAGCTTCCCATCAGCTTTCAGGCAGATACTGCAAGTAGACACTGCTTTTAGAGATGAAATGTATGGCAGTGGGATTTTATTCTTCATGTAAAACAACACTTCAGAAGCAACAAATGATTATTTTTTAGTGTGTGTGTGTGTGTGTGTGTGTGTGTGTGAATGCAGGTAGAAAACGTCTAGAATGGAAATGTTTTCTTTCCCCAAAGGTGGTATCATGATATTTTCTTTGAAAGGATAGAAAACATATGTCCAAACACTTCTTATTTTAAGAAGGTGCTAATATTTGAATTTATTCAGATATTAAGAGCAGACCAAGTTGCTGCCCTTAGAGGTAGTGTTCTGCAACAGAGATTCAGAAATTCTCCACACGGAGTTGCCGCTGCCGCATGAGAGTTTGGGGAAGATTCCCATGAAGTCAGAGAGGATAGAAAGACCAGAGGCAGATTCTCACACAGATTGTTATTAAACTCACGGAGACTAGGCAGGACCGACCGTAGGTGAGGTGAGGTGATAGTTCTGTGCAGCCTTCTCTCACTTAGTACAACAACAACTTAGTACAAAACAAGGTGTGCTGAAGTAGGGATTTCTGATAGTATATGAGATGACACCATAAGATAAGGATGAGGAATTAGGCCAGTCTTTTCTGAAAGTATTTTCTGCTGGACACTGTGAGATGTTCCTGTGAAGGAGTTCCCTAACCTAATAAAAGGGAGAAAAACCACATGCTGTTGGCTTCTCTCCAGGATTCCTAACACACATCTCCACTACTTAGGTGTCTGAGAGGTCCTGCCATGAAGATAGTAGTTTAAACGCAGTAAGTTTTGACTAAGGAACCTCCCTGTCCCCCAACAATACCTATCACACTCACAACTTTATTGAAGGGTATTTTGAGAAACAAAGCACTTTAAAAACCCTCTTTTACATCACAATAGCTGAATATCAACTATATTAATTTGATTTAGGACTAATCTCAATCTATTTTCTGAAGAATAATTCTGTACACTTGTCTCCCACACCATAAGAAAAGTAACCATCAAGCAAATTGGTCCCAAAGACAGAGACACAGAGGCGGAGAGGGAGAAACAGATAGATTGGCGGTGGCCAAGGAAAGGAAAAAGATCATACACACTTTTGAGAGAACTGTGATGTTAATGAGAAAGATGAGATTTTGGGTCTCTGGGTGGCTCAGTGGGTTAAAAGCCTCTGCCTTTGGCTCAGGTCATGACCCCAGGGTCCTGGGATCCAGCCCAGGCTCTCTGCTCAGCAGGGAGCCTGCTTCCTTCTCTCCCTCTGCCTGCTTCTCTGCCTACTTGTGATCTCCATCTGTCAAATGAATAGATAAAATATTTAAAAAAAAAAGAAAGATGAGATTTAAACGAATGGGGATTAAAACTCCTCAAAGAGCATTGCTTTTATGAAAAACAAATACTGTGTGTAATTGTGAAATAAAGGATGGTGATGTATCGATTATTTAGTCTTGCACTTTTCTTTTCCTAAGTACATTTGAAAGTAATATAGATAATGACTCCCAAATCCAGGCTCTATGCAATGATATGTACCTTTGTCAAATCTTCATTAGCTAATTGGACCATTTCCAGCAAGTAATTTGCTTTAAGAGATGAGAGCAGATTTTGTGACTATGTCCCCAAGATAAAAAAAAAAAAAAAAAAAAAAAGCTCTAACTTGCTAATAATCGAGCATATGGAGAGAAGGGATTCTATGCCCCGTTTTGTTCTTCTTCTCTACCCCCGGAGAAGGAGGGGTGGATTTTAACACTACTGCTTGGGTCCAGGTGTGGGACGGTGTAGTCGTTGAAAGCAGAAGGATCAGATCCTCTTCCAGTATCTTGGGAATAGCTAGTAGACAAATGAAAGAGCCCTAGGAGGCCAGGCCAGCGCCCCAGAACAAAGGTCTCCACTAAATTCAAGATGGTGTCCTTATCCCCGGTTCTCCTGTTTCGCTCTGTCATCAAATCACATTCCCCTGCAGACCGGAAAGGCAATCAATACCTATAAAACAGCACTGTATGAATTTTTCTCTTTTTCCAACATTTTGAGTAAGGGCGACAGCAAGCATATAAGTATTTCCATAGTCTTGGTGGGAAGCCGATCTGTATCAGCAGGTTCAACTCTATTTGCAGTGACTCTGGTGGCAAGGGGAGTTTTTGTTCAGACAATCAGAATGCCAGCAAACAGTAACTGTGCCTTCATGCTGAGAAGTGGGAAATTCAATAATGCTTTGGCTGGGTTCATGCTGAGTAGCGAAAATAGAATGAATATGGAGAGGGACTGTGACTTGAAGAGCAGTAAATCAGCTAGCCCAGACGTTTGCAACAAGCAGCTTTTAATCTGAAGTCTCTCTTGTTTCTACCCCAGTATCCAGGGTAACACGGCTGTTTTTGTCCTTGTTCCTAGAGTGTTTTGTGCTGTTTACCGTAAAACTCAGAATTAAGTGCTCTGAGGTCTTTAAAAAAACAAAACAAAACACCTCTCTTCTGCATGCATAATGTGTCACTACCAGACCATTTGCTGCCAGTCTTTACTACGAGTTAGCCTAACTGAGAAGGCAAAGTTGGTGCGGGTGTTACAGTAGTAATAGTGTCCCTTCTTAGACCTGAACACTTTTTTCTTCTGTAAGCGAAGTGACAAGTCTTAGTGGGGGGTCACCAGAATGGAAGTCCCAGGACGGCAGGGATTTTGGTCTGTTTTCTTCACTGGTCCGTCAGCAACACCTAAATGCTCTAAGAAGTCAACGAAAAGGGGCGCCTGGGTGGCTCAGTGGGTTGGGGCCTCTGCCTTCGGCTCGGGTCATGGTCCCGGGGTCCTGGGATCGAGCCCCGCATCGGGCTCTCTGCTTGGCGGAGAGCCTGCTTCCTCCTCTCTCTCTGCCTGCCTCTCTGCCTACCTGTGATCTCTGTCAAATAAATAAATAAAATCTTTAAAAAAAAAAAAAAAAAGAAGTCAACGAATGACCATTAGTCCACAGACAGGGAAAAGTCGAGTCAGCTCTGAGCTCTCTGAGACGTCCTGTACTAAAGCACCAAGTGACCTCAGGCTTGCTGGCTTTTTGTTATATACGATCTTGCAGAATAGCTCTGACGTATGGTTCTATGGAAGAAATTTTTAGCAGTATGTTTCTTTTTCAGAAGTCGCATCAGCAAAACCTGATCCACATAGAGAAATTAGAAAATGGAAACAACCAACCAAAAACCATGTTTAAACTCCTCAGAGATAACCACTACTATGATGTAACTGTATGATCTTCTGGATTTTTTATGCGCATATTGATACATGTTGTAATGAGATTAGATTATATTTATTGCCTTTTTGATTTAACAGGATTACACGAACATCTATTTTTATTAACAGACATCTATATGGCTTTTCTGTAGTATCGCAGTAGTGTATTTTAAGAATGTACCAGAACTTAACCAACCCCTATGATTGTACATTTAAGTTGTTTCTGATCTTTTGCTTGATCATATTGGAAGAGAGTTGTGGAACTGGTTTTCACAAGGGTAACCTTTTGTGTCATGGATCTGTCCCCCAGTCTGAGCCCTTCAAGCTGATCCACTTGTGTATTGCCTTTCTTTGCCCACCCTGTGTTGTTAGAATCACTTTACCTCGAACAAGTGTTTGAGGAAATGACTCAGCACCAGCTTTGTCCTTCATACCTTTTACCTAATTATTCTATCTCATCGGTTTACAATGATCATTTAACCTGGTTTTCCCTTTATTCACTTTTACACTGTCTCACTGACAATGCTCTCCAGGAGGACCAAGAAGGGGAAGAGGTGGTGCCAGTGGTGGGGGGCAGAGCACAAGGAGGCACAGGGAAAGGGATCAGTTAACACTTTATGTCTTTATGTGGCTTGACTGCTCGTTTCTTTTTATCACTGAATAATATCCCATTGTATAGATGTTCTACAATGTGTTTATGCAATTAACTATTTGAAGGAATTCCTGGCTTACAGTTTTGGGCAATTAGGAATAAACTTCTATAAAACTCATGTACAGGTTTTTATGTGGACGTCAGTTTTCAAATCAGCTGGGTAAATACCTAGCAGCATAACTGTTGGATCATGTGGTAAAACCATGACCAGCTTCCTAAGAGACGTCAAAGTGTCTTCCAAAGTGACTGTAATACTTTACATTCCCTCCACCGAGAATGGGAGTCGTGTCGCTCCGTGTCGTCCCCAGCGACGGGTATCACCTGCTCTGGTTTGGATTTTATGTGTCCCGATAGGTGTGTCGTGTATATCATTGCTGTTTTAATTGGCACCTGTGGCTTTCTGGCCATATGCATCTCTTCCTCAGTGAGGAGTCGGTTCAGATCTTTGCTCCTTTGTAAATTGGGTTGTTGATTTCTCTTTACTGAATTTTAAGAGTTTTAAAAAATATTTTGGAGACAAGATCTTTATATACATGTTTGGCAAGTACTTCTCAGTTCTGTCTTTTTTTTTTTTTTTAATCACTTCTGGATCATGTGCCACTTTGCAGCCCTAAAAGCTCACATCTGGTGCTAAATGCTGGTCCGTCGTCCTATGGCTCTGCTCGCCTGTTTGCTTTTCTATTCCCAAAAGTGATCCCACCCCTCCCTCGCACTTCCTTCACTCCATCCACTCATTGTCAGAAAACATTCATCTTCCAGCCTCCTCGTTGCCTCTCTCTAGGAATTTGCCTTTCTTTATTTTAAGTGAATGACCGAGTTGAGAATGTGTTTATTCATCTTTCTATAGTGAGGGCCCCACTTGTCTGTTTCCTGCTTTGAAAGGAAACAGGTCTGGGGAGAGCCAATGGCCCACGGTGTTTAGGTGGTGCCACGTCATTGGTGAGGCTAATGGTTGTCTGTCTTCCTTTGCATGGCTGCCAGTCATCAAGGCTCCCCTGCGCCATTTTAAACGCCCTGCTTACGCATCTAGTTCCTACGCACCTTCAGTCCCAAAGAAAACCGATGACCATCCTGCGAGGTACAAGATGCTGGATCAGAGGATCAAAATGAAAAAGATTCAGAATATCTCCCATAACTGGAACAGAAAATAGGTCACGGGGAAGAGAGGGAGTGAAGGAGAGGCCCACTCCTCTGCCTGTCAGCTCTCACCAGCCAGAGTGGGATATGCTTCCAAGACCCTTGGAGGCTTTGGGGGCCAGTGCTTTTGTGGTCGACTCCAGCGAGGCAAAGTGAAGGCCATGTGTGACTCTCCCCTTTGTCATTTTGTTATGGACCCATCCATCACTGGATCTGGAAGTCAACGCAGACTCCAGCAGTAAGAGGGTAGTCTCATATGACTTTTATTTGTATAGGTCTTTCAAAGTCTAAATCGGACCCCAGTTAAAATGATGTGTCCTCTTTAGAAAATTCCTCCCACTGATACTTCTTTTATCCCTAGAAGTTGACTTGCCCCAGTAAGAATATTGGTTTAATAATCATCGTATTTAAGAAATGCACTTTTGGGGTGCGTGGGTGGCTCAGTGGGCTAAAGCCTCTGCCTTCAGCTCAGGTCATGATCCCAGGGTCCTGGGATCAAGCCCCACATGGGGCTCTCTGCTCAGCAGGGAGCCTGCTTTCCCCCCACCCTCTGTCTGCCTCTCTGCCTACTTATGAGTTCTCTCTGTCAAATAAATAAATAAAATCTTAAAAAAAAAAAAGAAATGCACTTTTAAAAACAGCTTTTCCAATTTTAAGCACAATAGGAAAAGATGTTTTTAGAAGTGCATTCCTTCAATATGGTGACTATGACAATATTTAAAATTCAGATAAATATGTAATTTTCAAAGTAAACCCATTAAAATTAAAAGTTCTGTTTCTGAATGTAACAATCGCAGAGGGATAAGAAGGCTGATGAACAGTTGAGTTCGTGGAGAATTCTAAACTGAGGCTCCACAAAGCAGATATAAGTCAAAAATAAAGACCCTTGCTATGGTTGTCATTGGATGCTTCATGCCTGGTGGCCTCATTTTGTACCTTTAGAGACGTGAGAGTTTGCAGGAGACACATTTTGGCTCTATTTCTTCTAATTTGTTACTTTCACTTACAGTAGATGATGCTAGAAACCAATGGGATGCCCATGCCTCAGAGACTCCAGGTTTGAGATCTGCCCCAGGAGATGTCCCTTTGGTCTTGTGGGCTTGGGGCAGGAGGGTGTAGATTACTGAACCTAATTTGAATCCCTTCCTTGCAGATTTTTGTCCATTAATTGGACAAGTTGGAGATACCTCTAAGTTAAATTCCAGATCAGTTTCCCAGCAGACCCTATAGCTGTGGCCCTTGGGGATCTCAGTTGCTCTCACAGGTCTTGCTGGAATCCGTTCCAGCATCGATAACTCACCTCTCGTCACTGTGGCATTTTTAGCTCTTCTGAATCTCTCCTGGACTCTTGACTTTGGGACTAAAATCACACAAAATGGTAACAAAACATCCAAGGCCAGAAATAGCTTTTGATCCCTTCAGAAATGCTCTGGTGCAGTGGAAAACTTTAGGTTTGCTGTCCAGCGGGCCTGATCGCCAGTCCTGTCCCATCTATAACTAGCTGCATGTCCTTGGTCTAATGGCATAATCTTTAAAAGCCCAAGTTTGCTTAACTAGAAAGTGGGTGCACTACCCATGACCTTTTGTGGTGAAGACTGAGGATAACATAGGTTTGGATTGTTATCTCTGAACCCAATGAGTGACCCGAGCACGACCGCTGTGCTCAACCGCTGTAGCAGCCTTCCACGTCCGGAAAGGACTCTCCAGCACCCCTGCAAAGAAAGAGCTATGCACGGACGGTCCCAGCCTTTGCTGTCTGATTCTAAAGGGTTTAGTGTGCTCTCCTTACCCCTCTCGCCCCAGCTCACTTCTCCAAACCACAGTTATGCAAGCTGAGCCAGCTCCAGAGTTTAGGGCCCACCATGCTACTGAGGAATTTACTTACAACATGCTTGACGATGGTATTTCAGGGAAATTTAATTACTATACCAAAAGAAAAATCACTGTGACTTTTGGTTAGGAAAACAATTGCAATTCTTAACTCCCGGCTCGGTGCTGGAGCAAAAGGATCCTTCTGTGGGCCATTCTGCCTGAAGTAGGTTACTCTGCAGGTAATTCCTCCCTGTTTGTCTCCAGATGCCTCCATGCTTGCTTCACAGAGCCATGTAGGCACACAGGGAAACTGCCCACGGCTAGCAGCCTCCTGGCAACCCAGTGCATCATCAGTGGTGTTCCTCAAACTCCCCCATTTCTTTCAGTCTTAGGCATCGAGACATCAAGGTGACTGTGCTTTCTCCACTGTGCTTTTTGACGTTAGAAACCATGATCCTAAAAACAAAGGTTGGCTCATTCTGTATGTATTTATCCCCAGATGCTGTTTTTCAGCTTTGGCTAATATGTTGATGGAACAAATGTACAGCTATTGGGATTCTGCTTCGCTTGTAAAATGCCTACCATGTTTTTTGCATGATGGATTGTATAGAAATGCCAGATTATATTCTTATAGTAAATAAAAAGATGCTTTTAAAGGACTTTCTTGTATGAGTCACCTTTTTCTTCTCCAGGATTCTGGGATTCATTTGGAAAGAGTTAGATTTTCCCTATGCCTGGCACAATTCAGTCCTGAATATCTTGTCAAGATGAATGACACAACAAGCTTCTCAGTCGGCTTCCTGATTGTATAGGTGGTAGGTGTTTTTAAAACCACCTTGTCTCTATACCGCAAACCCAATCAATTACTTTGTTAGTACAAGTTACCCATAATACCAGCTAGTTAGGTAAACACCTGTGTTACTAACTCAGTTTCTGTCATTCTAGGCGAAGCTATGTAGTTGGAAAGAACTGACATTCTGAGGCTAGAAAAACCTACCATTAAATCTTGGCTCCCCTTTGTTTGCTTTGGGAGCTCCAGCAAGTTTGGGAGTCCCTCAGTTTCCTTGACCGTAAACTGAGAGTAGTAATAGCCCCTGGCTCGGCACAGCGCAGGGTTGAAATACGGTGAGGGCATCAATAAACAGTTGCTACTATCTCTTGGAGAAAGAGTAGAGTGTAGTAAAAAGGAGTCAGGCTTTTGAGTTTGAGAGCAATGTCCCTTACTAGTTCTGTGGCCTCAGGTAGGTTGGTCAGATTCTGTATCTTCAGTAAAGAGAAGTTGGGACACCTGGGTGGCTCAGTCGGTTAAGCGGCTGCCTTCGGCTCAGGTCATGATCCCAGTATCCTGGGATCGAGTCCCATATCGGGCTCCTTTGCTCGGCGGGGAGCCTGCTTCTCCCTCTGCCTCTGCCTGCCACTCTGTCTGCTTGTGCTCTCTCGCTCTCTCTCCCTCTCTCTCTGACAAATAAATAAATTTAAAAAAGAGAAGTTAATAATTTAACTAATAATTTTATTAATAATAGTTACCCACCTGGCTGTTCTCCCAGGTACCGATTTCTGCCTCACGCTGCACTTCAGTCTTTAATGTGCATTTCAGCATTCGGTTGGAAATCTGACATCCCAGCCCTCAGCTCTGCCTTTGCCTGTGTTTCCCTGCACCCTTGGAGTTCACGGGCTTCTTCCATCTTTTATCTGTTACGGCTCCTTCTCGCTCTCGTGTTCCACATCTCTGCACCCTTGACTACCCCTGGCACCTTACTTGTACAGTTCTGTCCTTCATCTGTTCCTGCCATCTCATCTGCCACACCGAATCCCTTAATTTTTCCAAATTTCCACCAACACCAGCCTATGGCATACATAGGCTGTTGTGCCTGAATGATGGCACAACAGAACAACTACATAAATCAAAAATCCAACAACAATATCAGCTAGTCTCAGATTTCTCATGGTCGTGTCTTCCTTAGACACTGATTTCCCTGTGTCTTCTTGGGTCTCTTCTTCCAAGAAGACCTTTCTCCCCTCTTGAACTTTAAATTCCTATGAATGTGCAGAGCAACGCATCTCTTACTCCCTACACCACACAAGCTCAAGACATTTTTAAAGCTTATGAACTCACTCTGCCGCACAAAGGGCATTTGCTCTGGGTCCTGCTCCTATAAGCACAGAGAACTGACAGAAGCTTCAAAATGGTATTTTTTTTTCTTTGTAATATAATCCAAGCACAACTACCTTGTAATATAATCCAATTCTTGGGCAGGCCCCGTCCCTGTAAGAAAAGGGCAGTATAGGGGCACCTGGGTGGCTCAGTGGGTTAAGCCTCTGCCTTCAGCTCAGGTCATGATCTCAGGGTCCTGGGATCGAGCCCCACATCGGTTCTCTGCGTAGTGGGGAGCCTGCTTCCACCTCTCTCTACCTGCCTGTAATATCTCTCTCTCTCTCTCTCTCTGTGTCAAATTAATTAATTGATTAATTAATTAAAAAAGAAAAGGGCAGTATAAATTGTTCTCTTCATTTTCCCACTACACCTCTGCCAAGAATAAGTTTATAAGTGTTCTGGAGGCTTTGGGTGGGGGGAGGGGAGGGGGCGTTGGGGTTTTTTGTTTTGTTTTGTTTTTTTGTTTTTCCATCTGGTAGTAATACTAACTTCACATGGGTAGGGCAGTGACTGTCACTCATAGGTGCTCAGAGAAAGCTGATTTCTTTCTCTTCCTACCTCTTTCTACCCCAAGCCAGTTAAGCCTTACCAGGAATTCATCCACTGAGATTTTGAAATAGGGAAGGCCCTCCAACACTCTCGTTGTTATGATTTCTAATTCCTGCGAGATAGAGGGGACAGTGGAGATGGTTGATAACCACTATTTTGAAGTACAGAATTTCCATAAAGATCCATGTTCTTGGGACACTCAGGGAGCTCAGTCAGTTAAGCATCTACCTTTGGCTCAGGTCATGATCCCAGGGTCCTGGAATCGAGTCCCACATCAGGTTCCTTCCTCAGTGGGGAGCCTGCTTCTCCCTTTGCCTCTGCCTGCTGCTCCCCCTGCTTGTGCTCTCTGTCTCTGACAAATAAATAAATAAAATCTTTAAAAAAAAATTCATGTTCCTAAGACAGATGAAAGACCACTTATTTACCTGAGAAGTTTGAATTTATTTTCTCATTGACTGCCAACTTCACTTGATCAATTACACTCTCTTTGATCCATTTCCAATCTAAAAAAAAAAACTATTGGGCTGACATCTTGATTTATTGGGAGTCTGTCAAGTTAAATGTGAGGATTTGTTAGGACTGGGAGTTTGGTGTGGGTGAGGGATTAATGATTTGGCTCCAGGTGCCCAGGGCAAGGCCAGGAGAACCAGAAAAGGTTCTGTAGTATTGTAGATGTAGGTGGTGGCCTTTCCTGGTGGTATGGTTTAAAGACTAATTTAGGAGATTTATGAGCATTCATTATGCTTTTTTTATATTTCAAGAACATGAAAACTGCTTTTGGGGACTAGCAAGTGATAGTAACTATAGAATACTGTATTCAATTGTGTATTTTAATGTTCAGCTTGGATTCTCTGTGCATGTTCTATGGCATGCTTTGTTTTGTACACTTGAGGAAGAGCTCCAGCTGACCCATGCTTATAGAGGCACCTTGCCTAGAAACCAGCCATTATGGAAACAATTCATTTATGATTATTGCCCTTTTAGCATCTCTTATGACTCACTGGGTAAAAAAGATTCCACACTTTAAGGCACAATGGCAAAAGGATATTAAGTAAATGTAACACAGAGACAAATATCCAATTACAGCTGCTAAAAACTAAAATTATACAACACTGCTCTAGCCCAATAGATTAAAATTTAGTTAATATTTTTTGAGAACCCACTAAGACCCAACCACTTTAACATGTACTAATATATTTAAAATTTTTTAATGATTTTATTTATTTATTTCTTTATTTGAAAGAGAGAGAGAGAATGAGAGCATACATGCATTTGCACAAAAGCCAGGGGTGGGGGTGGGGAGAACAGAGGGAGAGGGAGAGAGAGAATCCCAAGCAGATTCCATGCTGAGCTCAGAGGTTGATGATGCAGGGCTCGATCTCCTAATTCTGAGATCAAGACCTGAGCCAAAACCAAGAGTTGGATGTCCAAGCTCAACTGGCTGAGCCACCTAGGTGCCCCATAATACAGTTAATTCTCGACAAACTTGTCGAGCAACACATGCTGTGTTGCTTGCACACTTGATGTACCTCTTTGCTGAACCTGCTAACCATCCTTATGCATCTTCTATCACTTGGCATGCTCTCATATGGCTCCAACACAGAAGCCAGGACCAGCAAATGTAGCACAATCATTCCCAAACCAGATTGGTGGTATCCCTCTCCAACTTGGACCAGTATTGTGCCCTTTATTGAAACTTTGTCATGAAGCTTTGCCAGGAGAAGCCCCACAACTGAGCTAACATGACCACTCACACACTTGTAGCTCAGTCTTTCATGGACCAGCACTCACTGAATGCATCTTCCTCACCTCCCATCAGTTAATCCAAGTGGATGACCCTTTCCTCCACTTCCTGCTTCCTTTTCCCTGTCCTCTCAACTAGAGCATTAAGAAAACACAGTCCATGGGGAAAACGCATTCCTTAGTTATTTGACTTCCATCCCCTGTGGGTATCTGACTCTATTCCAACCTTTTATTTGTCCCTGATGTCTTAGAGGAAGACATATTTATTTTCCTCTTTAAAACCAACTCCCACTACTGAACCATATCCCTTTTCTACTGGCCAAATAGGCTTACATTTGATTCTCGTGTAGAAAACCAGCAATGAAATTCAACAATCAAGTGGATAGGTATCCAAATGGGCAAAGGACAATGACATTTCCACAGGCTTGTTCCCTTTGAATTTTTGAAGCTTTTCACATTGCTGCCCACACCACTTCATCTAGAAGCTCTCCTCTGTTTGCCTGTGAGCACTGCACTCTCCTGATTTATCTTCGTCTCTTTACTTCATGGCTGGACTAGCAGCTAACCACTTCTCCTTCTCAGAGAACTTTTCCCCAAGATCATGCCATCACACTTCTCAGATTTCTCCCCATAAATTGTATCTTTTCTCAGGATTTTAAGGATCAACTCCTTCTGCATGACTTCCAACTCTACAGATCTGTCACTATCGCTTCTCAAGCCTACACAAGCATTCCCAACTTCCTGCTGGACTTCTTCATCTGGATGTCTTAAAGATACTGTAAGCCTCACTTTCAAATTCTTCTCCAGCTCCCATATGTGCTCTTCCTGATGTCTGTATTTCTGTTATTGCTCCTCCCATTTTTTTAGCCACCCATTCTCAACGTCATTTATCTTCTTTACTTTTCCAAGTCAGTTTTCACATTTTGTCACTCATACTTCTCTGGAATTCTGCTACCAGTTCCAGATCTCTTCGTTAGGAATTATGGCTTTTCATGGCAAGAAATGATACTCCCTCCCATGTCAGACACCTCCAAGCTCCAGAAAAACCAACTTCCGATGACCAATGGTAGAGGCTCTATCAAGAAACACATGAAGAACAAGTCTCTGCCAATGTGTGTATTCCCCAGTGGGAGAAGTGTATCCACTGCTGTCTCATCCACTCATCCAGCTCTTCACAGACTAAGATTCAGCACCTGTCCATGAGGGCTGGCAAGTTTGCAGAGAGCTCTGCCCAGTATCCTATACAAGATCTCCCTTGCCCTCTTCCTCCCTGGCCACACTCAGAGATCAGATGAATGCCAAAACATTCAAATTCAAGCATTCTAGGACCTGAAGGCATGCGGGTATCACTGGGTGATTCTGTTTAATGAATGAATATATGGAGAAGGTATTAATTGGGCCTTTTCCAGAAGACAAAGGTCCTTATGAAATGACACCCATCACCAGCAGCACTATTTGATACCACTCACTTTCACTTGGAACTATTTCCTGACTGAACCAGGCCTGCTCTCATGTATGTTCACATCACTCTTTTTATGCAATTCCTTCTACATCTTATGAAAATCTTAGTTATTCAAGACCCAACAGAAAATTTCATCTTCTCTGGGCCATATGCTCTGATCCCTTTGACTAGAATTGGTCTTTTGCCTCGGTTTTCCCTCAGAATGCTCTATTTTGCTTCTTAATGACACTTGAGGGATTCTGCCTCAAAGCACACCGATCTTCATTCTTTCTTATTGTATTATCATCTTTGGGAGAGCTGAGGCCATCCTCTCCATGCCACTTTCTCATATTTGTGTTTGCAACCAACACAGTGGTTCATATACAATATGTCTTCAAAAATGTGATGGCTGAAGATGGCACCAAACCAGAGTAAGCCAGAGTTAGAAAATGTGTCAAAATGTGACTAATACAGTACCACGCCTCCTCTAGTCACTTTTGACACACATTACTAATCAATCAATGTACTTTTTCTCATCAAGTTCAGACACAGCCTGAAAAGACTTCCCAACACAGAGCTCCATGAAATTGGTTCAAATGTCTTGGAGTTTCTATTCTGTTAAAATCAATGTATCATCCATGGATGAAGATATAACCCTGTTTTGCTTTTACTCTAATTCTCTGCTGACTCAATATCACTTTATGTGTCAAAATCTCAGTTGATTCAGAAAAAGAAGTGTACGTTTAAAGATTGACGTATCATTATACTTTTCTAAAAAAGAAAAAAAAAAAAACACCTACTTGGTTGCTCCTATGTGTCTCCATTTCTTCAGACTCAAAATTCCTGGAGTAGAATGGAATACAGCTCTAGACCCGGAGTTTCACCCTTAAAAGTAGGTTGTTTCCGTAGGCCCTTCTGTCCCACAAACACTGACCCATGGGGGTCCCACAAGATCCAGAGTTTTGGAAACAAATATCAGAGTGCGATCTCATCATTTCCTAAAATAGGCTAAAAATGCCTGGGGCGGTGGTGTTGCATTGGACAACACAGTTGTGTTTTCAGTCAACAGTCTTCTGCCTGAAGAGAATGTGAATGTTAATAAGCCAAATGCAAGGTGTCACTGAAAGGGCGTGCTGCCTTGCCCATTTCTGTTGCTGAAGCTGAAGCCGCGATGAGCTGGTGGCACAAGGCTGTGGATGAGGCTCACGCTGAGAAATCCTATAGGTTTAGTTTTGTGGCCTGAAGTGATGGACCGAATCGCACTCACTTCTTATGCTGTGCTGCCACCTGGCGGCAGGTGTTTGCCGTGTTTCTAGAGGCGCGAGCTGTTTGCTGAGTTCCCAGATCATTTCATGGGGATGGTTTTTAGGGGAATGACTGTTGAATCTTCTTGGATTCCAAAGAACGGGCAGGTTGCAGAGAATACCATGCTCGCTCTCATAATGTGGCTACACTTCTGTACAGGTGGAGTCTACTATCAAACACAGGGCATAGGTTCTTGAATAGTTTTATTGTTAAAATTATATATATGAATATAAAACTATATATTAAATATAAATATAAATGAGAAGAATCCTTATCCTATGAAGAAAATATAGTTGGGGGAAATATTGGTAAACAAATTACAGAAATTCTGATAAATATAATAAAGACAGAACTTTAGGGGTACCTGGGTGGCTTTGTTGGTTGGGCATCTGACTTCAGCTCCGGTCATGGTCCTGGGATCAAGCCCTGCCTCAGGCCTCTCTGCTCAATGGGGAGTCTGCTTCTCCCTCTCACTCTCCTTCTGTGTTGTCTCTCTCTCAAATAAATAAAATATTTTTTTAAAAACTAAAGACAGAACTCTAAATAAAAGACAATGTCCACGACATTTTGTTTAGGAGAATAAATAACACTTTTATTTCTAACACCATTTAATTATATTGCCATTACAGCACCATTAATTTCTATTGATTATCCCTAGTATGCTTGCAGGCTGGCACAACCTCTATTTCGAAGCCCTTTCCCTATCTTTGCTGGAGAAGCTGTGAAAGTTAATATTCAATTGCCCAGTTTTCTTTCATTTACGGGTGGCCAGGTGACATGGCTTTTGCTAATGAGATATAAAGCTGTCTCTTCTAATTCTTCTTGCCTGGAATACTAACTTTAACCTGGATATACAGCATCCATTTTAGGTCCATGAGGCAATAATGAGCATGGAAACGAAACCCAGCATGTTAACTGTAGGGGAGCAGAAAGACAGAAAGAGCTGTGTCCCCAATTACTACACCATCCCTTGGAACTTAACTGCTGTGTGAGAAAAATAAACTATTTCTTTGAGTTACTGTTAAGTTCCTATTTCTCTTGCTACATCTGAGGCCTATTCTTAACTAAGTAGAAGACCTTGCTTCCTAAAGTTTCATTAAATATTTGTTTTACTTTTTTGCAGGACAGTGTGTGTGTGTGTGTGCGTGTGTGCGTGTGCGTGCGTGTGTGTGTGTGTCCAGAGCTGATACAAACTTTTCGCTTCAGTTGTTGACACCGTTGAAAACACAAGCTGCCATTTTTGCTTTTACTCCTGTTGCCTCCTTCATCTTAGGAGGGCAGCTGCGGGCATCTGATGGTTAGATAGGAATGAAAAAACTGAAGTTTAGGTAGGGGAGGGGACAGTGCAGAACAAAAAGCATACACCTGGTAAAATGCGAAGAGGTGCCCACTACCGGAGCACAGTGACCAGTGGAGAGGCTGGCGTGAGCGGACCTTCTCTGACGTTCTCTGACGAGCCAGGGCTGATCACGTCGTGCTCCAAGAGGCAGACTGAAGATTGTGGACGTGATTCTGAAGGTAAGAGGAAGGTTTAAAATTTCTTTTACCACGGTTCCAGTGGGATAAAGTTCTTATTTTACAAAGATCACCGCCGCTGGAGAATGGAGAATAGCCTAGAAGGGGTAAAGAGAGAAAACCGGGAAGCTAATAAAGAGACCAAAGGAGTGCGGGAGGAAATCGAGGCCAGGCTAGGAATGGTGTTGGAAACAGCAAGGTAGGTCGAGTTGATTCTAACTTGAAAAGTAGGATCAACCGACGAGGGCTGGGGTGTGAAGGGAGGAGCATCTACATGAGTGAGGGCAAATGAAGGCAGTGGTCTCCGAAATGGATGCACATGAGGGCAGGATGGAAGGGAGAGGTGAAGAGGAAGCATCGAGGGACAGAATGGAAACTGGTTATTCCATTAAGACACACAATTAGGAGTTTGATTTGCTGGTTGGGAGCTCAGAAGGTTTGCGCTAGAGCTGGATATTCCCCATCACATAATCTTGAAATGTTCGTGGTCTACTTGCTCTTCCTCCAATGATATTTAGCATTACTTTTGGTGGTATAGGTGGGTTCCTTGATATTAAGCTTCAAGAATGTGGGAAGCAAAGATCTTAGGGCCAACGCAGTGTTTCAGTGAAGGAAGATTGGAGAGTGTGTCTTGAATTCAGTTAAAATATAATCCTCAAGTCCTGATTCATAAGAAATTTGTAATTTTGTTGTTGTTGTTTAAGATTTCCTTTATTTATTTCAGAGGGGGACAGAGCAAGCACTTGAGCTCAGGAGCAGGGGAGGGAGGTAGGGAGAAGCAGACTCTCCATCGAGCAGGGAGCCTGATGTGGGATTCAAGTCCAGGACCCCGGGATCATGGACTGAGCCGAAGGCAGACGCTTGACCAACTGAGCCACCAGGCGCCCCAGAAATGTGTAGTTACTAAAAGAACAGAAATGGCAGAGTCTAGACAGGAATCATCAAATAAGACCTTAGGAAGATGTTGGCTTATTGGTTGACGTTAACAACTGATTGATAGCAGCCGAGCAGACAGCCTTGGGGTTTTTCCTGAGCAAACAGAAGTCCTGTGAGATGTTTGTTCCGTATCGGTTTCTCAGTGGAACATGTACGATGTAGGCTCTCATTGTCCTCGAACATATACACACCCCATGCTGTTTTCATTTTCTTTATTCATGCCTCTTGTTCCTGGCTTGAAGCACCATTCATTCATTGTGTTATTGGGCAATATTGATTGAATCCCTTCACTGTGCTGTGTTCTGGGGCTATGCAACCTTGGCGGAGTGGCAGTCCTCGGTCCCCATGGAGCTCTCATCCCGTGGGTGGGTAGCTTTATGAACAAACCCTACCAAACAGCGTGATGCATGAGAGCTGGGCTCCAGCTGTGAATAAAGTGTTTCCAAACAGAAAGAGTTGTTAACTCCAGGGAAAGCTTTGGGAGGAGAACAGAGCGTGGATGGCCTGCCTCCCACCTTCCTGCCCATCTCCCCGGCAGCCAGTTCCCATCCCAGATCCTTTTCACTCCAGCTGTACTGAATTCTTCTTTATCTCCCGCTCAGTCCCTTTCTTCTTGGCCCTTTGCTAAGCCACATGCCAGGGGGATATGGGCACGACTGCCCAGGAGGGAGAGAAACCGTTGCTGGATGCAAGTTGCTGTAAAGACAGTCCCCTAGTTAGGAGAATCTAAAAGATGAAAATGAATAGAAATAACTGATGATAAGCCGGAAACTAAAAATTAAAAATAAGATATGAAGTAGTTAAAAACAGAATATAATAAAATTGAAAGGAAAATGAAAGAAGAGCTTAAGAGTCCTTATGAATAAAAGAGAAAACTAATAATACTGAAAATAATTGGATGTATTTAGGTTTAGAGCAGAAAAGGCTAAAACTTAAAGATACAATATAGATTATATATCCATAAAAATGTACAATTTTGATGGAAATGTGTTTCTTAATGAGACAATAAATCTTTTTTTCTTCATTAGATTATGGCCCCATTGATAAATATTATCTATTGCTGGAATGATACACTCTCATTTTTAACATTGAGACAATGTTTGAGAAAACTGGTTCACATAAATAAGGATATGGGAAGAGACGAAGTTTTATTGAAGTTCTTTAAATCTTCGGACTTCGTATGCGTTATGTGCCAAAAATAAGCACAGGTAATCTAGCATCAAATAATTATTCTGACAGTTTAAATAGGTCCTATTTCAACTTTGTTGCCAGTGAAACAGTGAAAATGGCACGAGTTGGAAAGATCTATAAGCCAGGCATTAGAGTGACTCACCTGTTCAATTTTTTCAGGTGCACCAAAAAGTTTTACCCAGACTCTGAAAAAGGGACAGGCAGGGCTAAGTAGAGAGAATTAGGTAGGGGGTGCCCTGATGAGGCTCTCAGAAATCCCCAAAATAAGGAGATGTAAGAAAAGCTGGAATGCACCAGACCACCCTGCCCTAAGTGTCTGAGGAGGGAGTCTTATTTATGACAGTCTCCTGTGGTCAACAGAAAATAACCAGACCCTAAAAAGAAGGAAGCCATTAAAGATGTTACCACCAGTCCTTAATTAGTGGTGTTGCTAGTAGTGAAGTCAAAAAGATTTAAGGTTCCTGGTGAACTTTCTGTAAAAGACCAACCCTATAAGTCCTCAGTGGCAACCCTGTCGGGACCCCTCTCACTCCTGAGAGTTTTTTCCCCTGTATCGTCACCTAATAAACTTCTATCGCTTTACTCACTCTGCTTTGTCCACGAGATTCATTCTCCGACTCCGTTGGACAAGAACCTTGTTCTCCTGCTTTAACGCCTCCGTGAAGAGTCTACATGTTAGTCAGTCACCACTTGGAAAAACAGAAACCCTCATTATAACATGACTTCGTCAATATTATTCTTTCCTTTGGGCACATCAGAGCGTGGGGTGGGGGGTGACTTTGTTGCCCACATCCTCCCAAAGAAAGGGAGTTTCCCCCAAAGCAACAGGAAGGTCAATGTCTCATTGGGACCCTTCAGAGCAAAATGTTCAAGACAGAAGGCTTTGCTTAGCACTTCGATGAGTCTTCCCCGGCCGGCTGACCTTCTGTGGCCTTCATTTTGCAGACTGAGATGGAAAATGGACACCCATGCAAACATGCAGACCAGTTCTCAGGCAGCTCAGTTTTAGGGGTGAGAGTAAAGTTAAAAGTTGGGAAAAGAAGTCATGTAGAATGTCCCATGTCCATGTGCCACTTGGGAAATCTTTGTGCTGCACGTGGAGGGGCATGCCCCGTTCGAGGACTGCTGTTCGAGGCCCCTGCTCAGCTGGGGCCTGCTTGGTCACTTTTGGGCAAGGATAGTAATTCCAGGATTTTACACATTTTCCTGGAGGAAGGGAGATGAGGGGCACTGAGGCTGACAGTTTGCCAAACTGGTTTTCTTTTCTTCTGGCCACCTGCTAGACTTTGTTTCTCGGAATCCCTTGCAATCACGTGGGCCGTGTGACTCATTTCTGGCCAATAGAATGCAGAGAAGTGACGCCTACATCTCTAGCTCTTTCTCAAAACCTTCTGTACAATCCTCAACAATTTCTCTGTGGCCTTATCAGCTGCTGGATGCAGTGGGCGGTGCGGTGGAGGGTGCTGAGGCTAGGGGTGAGTGGAACCTTGACATGGAAAGTGCCTGAATGAGCACAGGGGAGAGTCTCCTCCTCCTCTCCCCCAGTCCTCCTGCAGGGCCACCAACCCACACTGCCCTGTGGTGTGACAGGAAACAACCCCTTCCTGTAATACCCCACGGAGACTTGGGGCTCTTTATTTCAGAACTTGGCACCCCCCCAACAATCAATGTTTACTCTCAAATTTCTGCAAACTGTGTATACAACACTATGCAAAGCTTTGCTTTCTTTTATAGCATATGGATTCTGGCTGGTGATAAATTGATCTACATGCCTTATTACTGTATTTGCGCTTTAGGTTTTTTATTTTGGGTCAGATGGAAGGGGCAGGCCTGCTGATCTCTAGATTACTGAATCTGCTTATTTCTAAAATACCTCTGGAGTTCTTTTATGGTTTTTGATATTTTATTTCACTCCCTATCATTAAAAGGATCAAGTTTTATTTACATACAAAGACTTAACAAAAGGAAAGCATATCAGGTACATACACACACATATCTATATTCATGTAAGGATATATTTTTTCTCTAATTTTTGTGGATGGTACTGTAAGTAATAAATATGCTTTTAATATTGTTGAATTCATGGTGACTTTTTCTAGTTACATTTTTTTCTCAAACAATGTTTTCTAAAAGTTGAAGTTTTTTCATATGAAAATGAGACATTTCTAATACTAATATGGATCAGGGGAGATGGGGCACAGATGGGGGATTGGAAGAGAAACTCCAGTCCAATGAGAAAGCACCTACTAGGTTTTCAGGCTTTCTATTCTCTTTATTTACCCTATATAATAGTCCATTGAGGCAAGCCAGACTTAAAACTCCTGTCCATTTCTCTCCTTATTAATGATGACCAAAATCAGAGTATTTTGGAAAAGTTATTGCAGAAAAAATAGATACATGTTTAGGCTTTAGACTTATTATTCTAAGCTATGAAGTCTTTGGAGTGGAGATGATATTTCATATGTGAGAAAATGAATCCAGACTATTATTTGGGAAAGGTCAGTTTGAACTACTGAAAAGATAAATTTTTTTTAACAGCTAAATTCTTGATTCTAGGTTTCAAAAGTCATAGTTTTATTATATAGGAATATAAAGAGACCAAACTCGGTTAATGGTGGTAATGTTTGTTAATTTTTTTCTGCAGCTAAGGTAGAATTAGACAAGTTGTTATAATGAACAAATAATTTGTAACTAGAACATCACCTGCACTAAGTGGCCCCTTCTTTTTTTTTTTTAAGTAAACGCCATACCCAACATGGGGCTTGAACTCAGGGCCCCACAATCAAGAGTCACATACTCTGTCCACTGAGCCAACCCGGTGCCCCTAAGTGGCCACTTTTAAAGAGCCCCAAGGCTGGCCCTGTCCTGCCTGGCCTCTTGCATCTTTTCCACACTTTGCCATGTTCCATTTCTTCACAGGGCTTCCCTCCATATAACTATTCTCATTATGTAGAATGTTACCCTGGTTCAATCCCACTCACACCACAGACACACACACACACACACTTTTTTTGTGCACCCATTCTCTTAATTCTGTGACATTTTAATTTCTAGTTAAAAATTTTTACAAAGCCGAAATAAGTCACAACCTATCTAAAGGATCACAAGAATCTGAATATTCAGGTTCCAAATCCTCCTTTGCCGGGTATTAAAGACACACATTTGCCAGGCAACTGCAATGTGAACTTCTTCCAGCAGGTGGCGGTGGTGTGTAGGAAGAAAAGAAGCGCTCCGCGAAAAGGGTCTTCAGGATAGAAGAGGCTGGCTGGAAACCTTCCCTTTGAGTCTGCAATCCTGTATTGGGCTCTTTTACTTTTCAGGCACCGCCCTAAGTGTGCAGTGGATCCAGTAGGAGTGAGGCAGGGTCACCCGGCCTGAGGACCTCACAGTCTTAGGGGAGAATGTGTCCTTGTCTATCAGGCAGGCCATTCATTCCTGCCACTTTTGGAAAACAACTCAAAACCAAATCCCACACCTTGCGCACTGCTGGTGGGAATGTAAAATGGTACAGCTGCTGTGGAAAACAGTAGAGCATCTCCTCAAAAAATTAAAAATAAAATAACTATATGATCCAATTCCACTTCTGGGTATATACTTAAAAGAATCAAAAGCAGGAAGCAACCCAAGAGTCCATAGACGGACGGACAGATAAGCAAACTGTGGTATAGCCACATAATGGACTTTTATTCAGCCTTAAAAAGGCAGGAAATTCTGCCACAAGCGACAGCATAAATGAACTTTGAGGATATTATGCTAAGGGACACAAGCCAGTTCCAAAAAGATGAGAATTGTATGATGGCATTGGTATGAAGTATGGCAGAGAGTCAAGTCATCAAATTCAGGAGACAGACTGAATGGTGAAGAATGGTGGTCGCCAAAGCCTGGGGGAGGGGGAATGAGGAGTTACCACTTAATGGGTATAGAATTTCAGTTTAACAAGATGAAGAGAGTTCTGGAGGTGGACGCTGGTGATGACTGCACAACGCAAGACCACCGAACTGTATGTTTAAAAATAGTTAAAATGGTAACTGTGTGTATTTTACCACACACACACACACACACACACACATCCATCCACAGCAAGTCCTCTGCCCCAAATGCCTGCAGCATTTGCCATCATTGTAGGGACACAACGAAATTCCTAAGGCAAACCTATACACATTTCCAGGAAGCACCGCTTGGTATAAGACCTGCAAAGTGTGTATTTGTAATGGCTTGGCTATTGTAATAGATGTGATCATCGATCAAATTTGATTTCTTCAGCAACTGTGACCCTTCAAAGGTGCAGGGAAAAAAAAAAAAAGCAAAAAGAACAATTGTTGATGGACCATCTATCTGGGCCAGACTTTCTACTTTGTGTTATCTCATTTAACTTTTATTACCACCTCAAAGAGCCAGGATCTGGCCATTATTCTCACTCAGCAGGTAAAGAAACAGAGGCTCAAACTTCTGGATATAACCCAAGATCCAGAGCTAGTAAATGTCAAGGAGGTGAGGGGGGGATCCGAATTCTGACTCCAGGAGATACTCTCTGTGTGGCCTGGTTAGAAGCCTGGAGTCCTGGTTTTGTTTATGGTGCCCTTTGGACACTGAATGCAGAGCTTTTCAAATGTGAATGGAGTGTGTGAGGATGCCCTGGAGCCCTCTGGCCTGGTGAAAAATCCAGTTCTGGACTGAGTTGGGCAGAGGATTCTATGATTCTCCTGAGCTCCCAGGTGACAGCAAGGTGTTGGAGCACTGTTCCAGGAGTCATGCTTTCCTCTGCAGAGGTTCCCAGACTTTCTGTCTCAGGAGCTTTTTCTCAGGACTCCAAGCCGAAAGACATTCCTCTTCCAAGTTTTAAGTTGTTAGCTTCACACAACGTAGTAGGTGTTCTGTTCTTATAACTTAGTAGCCATTTGAAAAAACTGTACAGATAAATTGAAGGAAACTGTGGTAAATTAATCCTATTCTTAAATAACCGCCGTTACTTACCAGTAGGATATAGGTGTGCCCCAGCCCTGCACAACTTCTCACACCTTGGAATCAGTGTGGACACCACCACCCTCATTTCCTGTCCCATATCAGTATTTTGTGTGTGATACTCACTCTTTAGCACAACAGTCAAAAACTCAGCTTCAAAAAGATAAGACATCCTGAAATTGTGAACCGCCTGGTACTGGTAGTATCAAGTATTGCTGTGTTTCCCTCAGAAATGTAAAATATCCCATGGCACCCCACGGTTCCTTGGTGCACAGTTTGGGAAGCATAGCTTTAATGCACTCTTAATTGTGTTACAGAACAGTAGCGAGGAGCCTGGAGAAGACTTCTGATTGGGAGCCAAGGGACTCTTTCAGGAAATTACTTTGTGACCTCAGCAGGTTGCCAGGGTCTTGGGACCCTTTTCTGACCAGAGCAGGGACTGATGAGGGAACGGAAGGCAAGGTGAGGATAAAGCAGAAGTTGAAACCCCACAGCCCCGCCCCCCACCCCCCATATGGGATATGTGTGACATTCCTCACTCCTGGCTGCCCTAAAGCTAAGGCAAGGAAAAAAACGAATAGTTAACTAGTAGAGATCACAGTCCTGCCTGACATGAGTCTCCCTCGGTTGACACAAGTCCTGGTGATTGACAAGGAAGAAGCTTTCTTATCAATAGCCTGACTTCCAGAGACCCATAACTCAGTTTCCTGAAGGCTTAACATCACCCTTTCCCCCATAAAATTGAGGGAGGCTGAGGCAGAAGAAAATGTAAATAAAATTGAATTTCTTTGAAACCTGCAGCCCATTGATAAGGACCTGTGATAGGAGGAAGGGGACATTCCTCCAGGAAGCTCCCAACTATCCTACTGTTAATGCCTTACTAGAGGGGTAAACAGCCTTAACTTGACAATGCTTGACAATGGCAAGGCCTCCGGGATCCTGTGAGTCTTCTTTAACATATGAAAATTCTTTCTCAGAAACCTGCCTTTTTCCCTACCTCCTCCAACCCCCTAGCATATCATCAGCCGCCCCTCATCCCCTCACCGCCGGTCCAGGAGCTCTTTCTGCGCACGGTCCCGTCCCCGAGATTTAATAAACCACCATTTTGCACTAAAGATGCCTCAAGAATTCTTTCTTGGTTGTCGGCCCCAGACCTCACCCCACCACACCTCACATCAACTCTCACAGTGCCTTCTTCGTAGTAGTTGCTCAATAAAGAGCTGGACATTCAACACCTTTTAAAAACATCTTAATTTCCAGGAGGCTGGGGAGGGTGGAGATTTTTTTTTTAATTTTGAAATATCTAAAACATTTTCATATGTGAAAGAAGCATGCTGGTGTTTTACTAGTAATTTTGAAAGGATGCATACATAGTGGAGACATTTGTCCCATGGAATTCCAGAAGGACAGGAATATTAATAAGCAATGGACAAGGACTCAAAGCAAAAGAGTCGAGTCCAGCTCCAGGACAAGTGCTGACTACCTGTGCGGACTTGGGCAAGTCACTGGGTTCTCCTTACATTGGTTTCTTTATCTGTTTCCTGGGAATCATCATAGCCACTCTCTCCCATGGGATATTTAAGAAGGTACCGCATAGGAGTGAACTTTTTGGGTTGGGAATTCTAGCCATCATGGCCATGGTCCTCTCTCCATCCCCTCTGCAGAGCGTTGAGATGACTGTGTCCTATGTTCAACAGATGTCATCAGCTCCCAAAAGCCTGAACCAGGAGGGATATCCCTGCCCAAGGTCACTATTTTAATGCTGGGGCTCAAATGTTATCCAGGTAATTTGGAAGGAACCATTGGGAGTGGACAAGGAGACCCTCAATCTCTATCCATTTGAGAGGTAACAAATTAGGCATTATAAGTCAATTTATTTAATGAATATTGATTCTCTTTTGGGACAGAAACTTTCACCTTCATCTGAGGAACAAAAGAAAATGGATGTCAGCAGAATGCCAACTACTCTTATTCTTTTGTGGGGGACAACCATATGGAATGACTTGCCCTTAAGGATGGAAATTCCAAACTCAGAGCCTGACATGCGTCCCTAAAACAAGAGACGCACCTTAGAATCTCACCTCAATATCAGGATGAATCACTGCTCCCACCCACCCAACTCAGCTGTCCTCCTCTCCCCTAATTAATGAGGCCTCAGGGCTCTACCAAACCTATCTTGTGAGAATCAGATTCAAGAACATCCAGCAATTAATCTTCCTTGGGTTGACACTTTCACTATTCTTGATTTTAGCCATATCGTTAAATTTAAAATAGACCAAACACAAATGGTGGGACTGAAGAGTTCGAAGTGTGTGGTTGTGTAGGTCAGAGTTCTTCAGAGGCACCAGTGACAGAGATACAAATTTAAGGAATTGGCTCATGGATTGTGGGGTTTGACATGTTTGAAATCTGCAGGGCCGGCCAGCAGGCTGGAAACTCAGGCGGTGTTTCTATGCTGCCATCTGGAGGCCAAATTTCTTCTTCTTTGGGAAACTTCAGTTTTTGTTCTTAAGGCCTTCGACTAACTAAACGAGTTCCACTTACATTATGCTTTACTCAAAATCTGTTGACTTCGGTGTTAATCACATCTTAGTAATTCTTTCTCAGCAACATCTGTACTAGTGTTTGTTCACACGACTGGGCACCATAGCCTACCCAGGTTGACAAATAAAATTAAGCCTCACCATTGGTGCCCCAAAATGACTGAGTCCCTCAAAAACAGCCCCAAATCAGCTACTTATCATAATTCCGCTGCTACCACTATAAGATGAATAAAACCTAGAGGGAGAAAAAAGATCTGGATGGAGGAACTTTTCCAGGTAAAGTGTCTTAAGGAAATGAAATACTCAGGTCCCTCCTCCAACATCCCATATCTGGGCTTGCTGACCCCACACCATGAATGGGAACATCTGAGTGGGTGTGGGAACATCTGTCTGTGTGTGTTCACCAAAAGGTGATCAATCTTTGGGTTGATGTACCCTTTACAGCAACATTTCCTTCTCCACTAGGGCAAGTCCCTTCTGAATAACACCCTGCTTTTTTGGATTTGGAATTGAAGGAGGTTATGGAACTCTGGGTAAATAAACAATGCAAACAGACAATCAGGGAAAGGAAATGTCCTCCATTCCCCTTCCTGCCCCCTCCCTGAGCCAGAATATGGACCAAATCAAACCTGGCGAGAGGTGAATTTGGTGGAAGTTTGGCATCATGCCTGAAGCATTGTGTAAAAGGTTCCTGGAAATAATGTGCCTTAGTGCTTAGTGAAAAATACCCCCCCCCCCCCCCCCCCCCCCGCCAACATGTGGTACTTAGTTGTATTAGGAGGTGATTTCTGACCAACGATGGGCGGGAGCTTCTGAGAAGAGCTAAGCTATCCCACACCTTGATCTCTCAGGCTCTCATTCCTTCCTTAGGGGCTCGAAGGTTCCTGTGGGCTTCCTGAATCTTGGTTAGGGTCTTGCAGGTCCGGTGAGCATCTGATGCCTCTCCTGCCTCCCTCAGGCACTCCCCACTGGGCCAGAAACATGAACCATTCAGTGTCATTCCTTCCTGCAAGACCATCCAAAGGCTTCCCATTAACAGGACAATGAAGGCTGTTTCCTCTGGGGGCCTGCATGGCCCTCCAGGATATGCCCACCTGCATTTAGCCAGTTTCGTTACCCGAACTCCTTGCATTTTCGATCTTCTCTTTAGATCTTACCATGCTATTTCTGGTCTATTTCCTTTGTTGTTTCCTTCCTCTGCTGTGTTTTTTCCTCTTTTGTCCACCCTTCCTATCCGTTTTCCTTTGTCGTCTCATCCTTAAGTCTTTTCTGGGCCACACCAAGGTATGACCGCTGCCCCCCCAAATGGGAACCCGGTATTGCAGACATCAGAGCGAATCCTATGAACTTATGTGTTTCCCCTTCCTCACAGAGGACAGAAACTATTCAGCCTCCCTGCAGCAGCTAATAAAGTCCTTGCCCCAGACTGTGCAGGCACCTCTTCAGTTGAAAAACTAAAAAAGGGGTACTTTGCAAATGCTAATTTAACTGAGCTGGCGGGGAAGCCCAGTTCTTCTTTCCCACACTTGTAGAGCTCATGGACTGAAATAAACCGCATGCTGTTAGGGGACAGCTCAGAGGTCAGAGAGGCGGAAGGGTGGTGGGGTGGCAGGTGGATAGGAACAAGGGCTGGCATGGCACTGGGTGACCCTGAGGGGCCCTGGAGGGGGCGTGACTGGAAGCTTGGTGAAGGGAATGAGGAGGAAGTAGAGTGGAGGGAGCAGAAATTGAACCCAAGAATTGAGGTTGGAGGTCAGTGATTCTGAAACATTTCTGTAGAGCTGAAAGGATCAGAGTGTGTGTGTGTGTGTGTGTGTGTGTGTGTGTTGAGTATGGGCTCTTGTGTCTGCACACATATGTGTGATTTCATGTAGCACAGTATCTGTTAGTGAGACCACAGACACCAAGAGAAAGTGGGGAGGAGAAAAGAACTAAAACTGAATTAATATCTCAAGGAGCCAGAGGCTTCTAACGCAGATCTCAATTACTTGTCCCATCAACCCGGCAAGGAAGGTCTAACCAAATCATTTTTACAGACAAAGACATTGAGGAGAAGGGAGGCTGAGGAACTTGCCACAGAAGGCATAGCTGGTGAATGACCGAGCTGTTAGTCATACTAGTCATACCCCACGGGTGTAGTTCCAGAGCTCCCCATTGCATTACATGTCCTCCCCAGGTGTCTCTCTGTGCTCGCAAATGAGGTGTGCAGGCTTTTTCTATAGAAGGGTCCCAGTGAAAGTTTAAATTGCTTTGCCTCCTCTAGTGGACTCCATCAGAAAAACATAAGTATTCTGGATCATGAATTAAAGAGGAAATCTCTGGTATTTTTCCCCCAAGCCCCAGCATCTCTCACTTGCCTGATCCTGTTCTCTTTACTGGACTGAACTTACAGTCTGGAGCTGGCCTTCAGCCAAAATTCTGGGCTGGCGTCTTTGAGGTTCTAGTCTTGCCTTTCTCCAGTGCCCTTGGTGTGAGCAGCTTTTCCTTGATGTGGAAGAGTAAGTCACTCACTGGGTCCTTTGGATTCAGATTTAGCAGGTTTTGCTGAGGCTAAATTTATTGCTACTGTTAAATTGAAAAAGGGTCACCCAAGCGGTGAGAATGCAAACACCTCTTTTACTCTTTTCTCTTTCTGGCTTCTCACCCCATGGCTACTCTGTGCGTGCTTGTGGTGTATGAGGAGTTGGGGTTTTATGAATTTCGGCGCTCATGCCAGAGTGAAGCATTTGGTAAGGAGCGAATGGAATTCATTCATCCCAAGCGAACTCCGACTGAGCCTGTCCCCAGGGTCTCTGGGCAAGGGGAGCCATGCCAGGAAGTCCAGAGTAGAAGATCAATGTTGTTCAACAGAATGCACAAAGAAAATCAACTTCTACCAAAAAGCTTCTATTATTTTGTACCTCCTTTATGTACGTCTTTGCTGTTGCTCATGTGTCCCTAGAACTGAAGTGCTCGCCTTCCATTCTCTTTTTTTTTTTCAAAGCAAGCTCAGATGTTACCTCCTTTGTGAGTTCTTCTAAGACCTCCCTGGCAGCACTTAGCCTCTCCCTAACCCCAACTCTTCCAGGTCCCGGAGCTGACATTTATCTAGCACATAGGAGGTCATCATGTTTTGCTGACAGCTTCTTTTAGGATGATGTGAGCTCTGGGAAGCCTGGGACCATGTCTTACTTTATTGCTGAACCCTCAGTGCTCAGAAAACAGCAGATGATTCCTAAATGCCCAAGGAATGCAGGAATAAATTAATATAACCCCCAGAAGTCCCAAATAGAAAACTGCCCCTAAGGACTCTGACATAGGTTCCAAAATGACACAGTCAGACCACGAGCCAGGTCCTCCCAACATTTTGAGAGAGTTTCACCTGGTTAACAATCACGTAGCCTTTAGACCTCAGTGCAAATATCACTCCTTCAAGGAAGACTTTTCTGATGGCCTCCCCTCCAAGATGAGGCCAGGCTCCCTGGTTATAAGTTCCCATAACCCTGGCTTAGTCAGTATAAATACTTAATTGAATTATTTATGTTTGATCCCACCCTCCTGGACTCTGAACTCCCGGTCAGCACTTTCCACCGCTGTGTCTGGTGTGTGTCCCGTCCCTGTGTTCAAGAAGTGTTTGTTGAATGGATGTGGTTATTAAATTCTACACCAAAAGAAGAACATAGAACTTTGAGTCAAAGACGATGACAGCAGTGTGGTTGACCAGACCTTGGGCTCTGGAAGGACAGGTTGGAGTGAAGTGAGAGCAGCGTGCCTTCAGTCCACGTGGGTGGCGGGAGGGTGTGGGGGCTGGGGCTGGGCGGAGGGCTGGAGGGCACCTGTGGTGTGGGGCTCACAGAGGGCGGGGCTTAAGCGCACGCGGGGAGGGGAGGGGCAAGTCCAAGGCTGAGGCAGGTACAGAAGCAGTCTGCCAGAAGAACCAGAGGAAGTCCTTATCCGCAGAGGGACACAGCACTTTCTCAGGGATTTTGGTGCAAAGATGACAGGGTTCGAACCCCAGGGGTTATACTTATTAGTCGTTTGAGACTTGGGCTCTTACTTTTCTGAGACTGTTTCCCATTCCTACCGCCTGTGAGTGGGACTGTTGTGAGGAGGAGGAAATGGGGGCCCATGGAGGCAAGCATCCAGCACAGGGCCGTTGTCAGACGGTCTCATCTCTCCAATTCCTCCCCTTTGAGCTGAGTCTTTTCTGTGCAACCACAGTTGTGGCTGGTCACTCAGCCTGGCTCTCTCAAGACCAAAAGCATCTGAGCACAGGTTTGCCTATTGATTGGAGTTTCCTGTCCAGAGCTTTCCCGAGCATTGTTGGAAATCTAATTCCATTATTGTGGTTATTTAACATCTGGCGTTTCACTTGGAGTTTCTAAACCCTCCTTCCTGTCTCTGCCCCATGAAGAATGCTAAGGTATCTTCCAACTTAAAATCACCTGCTTCTCTATACCCAGTCCAACTGCTTGGATGGTAGATTGTTTCCATCCACAGCCTCCCAAATTAGGTACCTTTATATTTCAAACCTTTGCTCCGTATTAGAATAGGCACTGTCAACATTTAAATTAATCAAAATGAAAAAAATTGCATATTGAGTTCCTTAGTCTCCCCAGCCACATTCCAAGTGCTCAGGAGATATAAGGTGGCTAGTGTCCACCATAGTGAACATCACAGACCTAGAGCATTTCCATCAATACAGGGAACCTGGTTGGTCAGTATGGGTCGGCATTGTTCCAAATAATTGGATGTCATTTGCTCATACATAGCGCCATGATAAAGGAGCCGTGTTGTTGAGAGCCAATCGTGTCTGAATGGTGAATGTAATTTCTGTGCTGGAATTCTCTTTCTGTTGACCTCTCCTCCTACTACCCCTGATTAGGGTTGAGCTTGCAATGAAATGGGCCACAGAACATTCTGCCTTTTGCCAAGTATTATGTACTTGAGGTTGGTTAGAGCGAAGATTTGGGGTGAGATTTATATGGTACGCTCATACACACAAGCATACAATTGAGGGATTGATCATGGAGCCTACGTCTTTAAATCTCTTGTGACAAATCAAGAATACTCTTTTTTTTCCCCTCTAAAATTAATATCTGAGGCCGATGGGAATTTTATTGCAGAGGCAGGGTTTGGTAAACTCAGGCATGGATTTTCCTTTACTCCGCTCTAGCTGAGGTAATGCTTGAAAGTACTAAAAAGTATAAATACCTGTACTGTTGGCAAACGTACATGGCTCCTTCACCAAATACCCAAATGGAGAAAAAAAAAAGATAAAAGCTTCCTCTCTGTTTTGGGTGCTTAGAGCAAAGCTCTAGGAGGGGATTTACAACTACACAGTTACAAATTATGAATGTGCATTTGTTCAAGAACTACACCCTGTTGATTTGCTATTTAGTTTTTTTATTGCTGGCTTTTTGCTTTGCTCTATAGGAGACGGGCTGCAGATTTGGCGGCCGCTCAGACTGAGGAATCACCAGGGACTATGTTCCTATTCAGAAATGCATGGGGTATACCAAAGACAGAGTTTGCAAACATGTATATTAAAACCCATACATTACCCACACAATGAAAACCTGCATCCCACTCAACACGAGGCTTGGGGCTGAATGTGAACTGAGGACTCTCACATTGGAGGCGGTTGAAGGAATGCTTGTCCTCCCTAATATCTCATTCCTGTGCTTTCTAACCCTGTGCAGCAAAGTACTCAGGGTTTCCCTAAAGGCCAAAGAAGGTGAGAGGGAGGAAGGGAGGGGAGCAGCAATGGGAGGCTTCCCACCATACTCTCACTTAGTACCTCTGCCGCTACGTGTTCTACACATTAGACTCCCCAGTATCATTTCCTTGCAAAAAAAGAATCCCTCAAACCCTTGACAATGAAAGCAAGAAGCTTTCCTGGGGGATTAAGGGATTTAGGGAAGGGCAGCACTGACCATAGTGCTTGTTTCCTTTCTGAGTAGAAGCCTTAGAGCCGTGGGGACTGACCGGGATGCCTGGAACCCTTCACGTGTAGGATGGCTCATTTCAGCAAATGTGTGGAATTCATTTTTGTTGCTACTACTGTCTGTCAGGTGGAGCACAGAATCATGGGGTTGAACACAGAGCCACGTGGATGCGTGCCGGGAAGGGGAGGGAGGGCGACGTGTGACTGGGGAAAGAATGAAGGGATCACAAGTCAAGAAAAGAACTGTTTCCCGGAATGCATGAGAATTGACACCAAGACATTGTAATAGCATTGACCAGGCCAGTAAAGGGTTGTATCGGTCACTACGCACTAAAGGACAACCTTGTCAGCACTGCAGAAATTAGGGAAGATGTCTTTTTAAAAATTGAAAAATACCTGAAGCAGGTACTCTTTCTTGTCTTATTAATGTTTACTTTTTAATTTCATCAAATCATGCTGCTAAAGAAGCTGGTCAGTGAAAGTGCGGATGACAGATGATATTGGAGTAGCACTGCAAAAAATGGGGGAAGATTTGCCTCGGCTCATAGAAGCTCCCTTGCCCTTAGCACAGGCAGCATCTCTCCGGCACCTTACGGGGCAGACCCGCCAGGAAGCAAATGAAGCTATCCGTGGCCCCCTGCTGGTAAAGGACGGTCCATTTGCTGTTCAGGCTGTGGTTCTAGACCCGCCAGGAAGCAAATGAAGCTATCCGTGGCCCCCTGCTGGTAAAGGACGGTCCATTTGCTGTTCAGGCTGTGGTTCTAGACCCGCCAGGAAGCAAATGAAGCTATCCGTGGCCCCTGCTGGTAAAGGACGGTCCATTTGCTGTTCAGGCTGTGGTTCTAGACCCGCCAGGAAGCAAATGAAGCTATCCGTGGCCCCTGCTGGTAAAGGACGGTCCATTTGCTGTTCAGGCTGTGGTTCTAGAGCTTTTAAGAGCAGTCTGGACTTGACTATCCTCACTCTGGAGGGTGTTTCAGACACTTTCCCCTAAGATGGTCCCAGGACCCAGGACCAGCCCGGAGGGGCTACCCTGGGGCCCCGGCCACAGCTACGAGTTGAAGAAGCTTCTCTAAAGCAGTCATTCCTCCACATCCGGCTGCCAGGATCATAGCATAAGGCAGGCAGTTGGTCCTTAGCTGTACAAAACTGTCAAGAGATTAGGACTTTTTGTAACGGGAGGTCCTAGAAAACCTCCTGGCAAATGTGAATTCTTCTAAGACTCAGGCACAGGTGAGCATGGGCTCTGAGGGCCTTGATCCCAGAGGACAAGCCGACTCACCTAGATGTCACCTGGAACAGCAGGGATGACTTGGGCCTTGATGAGTCTCAGTCCACACTGTTCCTGTTTATTACCTCAGCCAGTTAAGGCATTTTATGTACAAGGAGGCTTGCATTCTCAGTGGTGTGACCCACAGGACCTTGGGCTAGAGACAGTGGGATGGACGAAAACTGCAGGCACAAGGTCAAGGCTGATGGAAACTATGTCTTATAGCTCATGGCTCCTAGCCTAAGCTGTTCTGTAAGGTCCACAGACTGGAAAAGGGACTTGAAGTATACAGAAGTTCCTTCTGCGACGAGAAAAAAAACAAAGATGCCTTCACATATAATCAATGAGGAACCCAATTGCTATTGAAATAATAATAATGATAATAATACACATATATGGATAATAAATTGTTGCCACAAATTACATGATCAAACCAACATCTTAACTTTTCTCTAGTCTTTTTACCAGTTCTCAAACCTCAAGGATGATGGGCATTTTCTCCTCATTCTGCATAACCACTAGGGGGAGCACGTAAGTCGACAATGCAGCCTCTCCTAAAAGCAGAGACCCTTGGTGCTGGAATCCAGCGACCCCTTCCCAACCCCTCATGCTGGAAGTGCCCTACTCCAGCGTCTGTGAAGTCACCTCTTAAACCATGAGGTTACTGGGCAGCTGCCCTTCCCTCCGACTCCACTACTGATTCTGAGCAGAGAGGACTTGATAACAGCAAACCCTGCTCTTGGGGAGGCGGGCTGCGCATTGAGAGAACTCTCTGCAGCCAACTGGAAGACCTGGGGTCCCCGAGCACAGCCCAGCTTGTTGTAGCTGGTGTTTGCATTCAGCTGTAGTGACTATCTGGTCCTTTGCAAGAGTCAGTGACCTTGTGTGCCTCCAGGCGGGCATATGGCGTGGCAGCCTTGCGCTATGGGGCTTGGCTGTTGGCGAAGTTCATTCACCCACTTACTCTCTGATATTTCTTGAGCATTTAGATCACACTAAACTCTATACCAGGTACAGGGTGGAAGGGGTGCAGAATCAGATGGGGGGGGAGGGAAGGGTGAGGAGCGTCCCTGGCGGCGGCAGGACACTGTGGTGTTGCACATATTAGGGACACCTCACATGTTAGGAACTGTCATGAGACCAATGCCCACGGAGCCCAGAGGAGGGAGGGAGCAGTCCCAGGCTCCAGATCTTTGCTTTCATTTTAAGCCAGGAGAAGACATTAAGGAGAGTTCTGACATGGTCATATTTGTGTTTTGAAAACGGTCACTCTGGGGTGCCTGGTGGCTTAGTCGTTAAGGGTCCGCCTTCTGCTCAGGTCATGATCCCAGGATCCTGGGATGGAGCCCCAGTCCGAGTATGTGGGATCCTCTGCTCAGTGAGGAGCCTGCTTCTCCCTCTGCCTCTGCCTGCTGCTCCCCCTACTTGTGCTCACTTGCTGTCTGTCAAATAAATACATAAATTCTTAAAAAAAAAAAACCCAAAACAAAGAAAAATGTCACTCTGGCTGCAAAGTAGAGAATGGATAATATGGGAGCTGGAGTGGAATAAGAAGACAAAAATCCTCTGCTCACCACCCTAAAGCGGAGGGTCTGCTCTCCATCATCAAATTTTGGGTGTCCGGAAGTTGAACATATTACTTATGTACTTATTCAAAGATTAAACTACACAGAGAGGGTGGGGAAAAGTCACTAAAAGGAACCACTTATGTATTGTATTTTTGTCTGGATCACTGAAAAATCTCCTTCTTTTACCTTCTCTGAGATCCAGACACTGCTTTTAGGGGGATTTTCAGAACAATTTCATACAAAGAGCGCTGGGCTAGGAGTTCAGTGACCTGAATTCCCATCTTGGTCTGTCCTCCAAGTCAATCTCCCTGGCTAGTTAGCTTTCTTATAGCAGCTTTTGAGGATGAAATAAGATGACAGAGGAAAAAGGGTGAACAAACACTAAGTCTCAGAGCACGCTGTTCCTTTTGTGAAAGACCTTATTTAAGTAGAGTTTAATACATTTTAAATATAGTTTATATATGATTCGGTGGATAAATATTAAAGTATGTATTGTTCTTCTGAAGCTCTCACATAAGGACAAGAGGATTTGGAGTTTGCTATTTTATTCAACCCTGAAAATTCACATTTAGCACCAGGAGGAAGAGTGACATTGGTGAGGATGGGTGTGATGGCGTTCCCTTTTCTTTTTCTTCTCGGTGAGTCCCCTGAAGAATGAGGGCTCTCAACTTATTGGCAGGATCTGCTACTGCAAGTTACCTACCCTTTTCCTCTTGTGAAAGGCAAGCTGATACCTGGGATTTTCGAGGGCAGAGCTCCTTCAACTGTGAACACATTTATGCATGAAGAGTCTTGTGCCTTGATTTTGTGGGTCAGGGTTTACAGTCATCCCAGGGATCTGAAACCTCTGTACAGAGATGAACCCCTCAAAGCCAGTTCAAAGCAGTCCTGTGTCTAGGCGAGCGGGAGGAGAATATTCTCTGCTCATCAAATTCTCTGCCTTAGAGAGTTTTTGAGTAACATTTTCACACTTGACCAATCACAAGTGGCAAGGGAGCATTCCCACAAGATGCCAGAGGGTCTACGAAGTCCATCATGGAACTAGCCTCTTACTCTCAGCTAGGAAAAGTTAAGTGCTCGACGAACATGCTAGCTCAGTCTATCCTTGTTTTAAGAATCAGCCCAGGATGACAGAGGCTTGAGAGGCAGAATTCACTTCATTGGACTTAAAAGGGAACACTGCTTGAGTCCTTTATGGTTCTATCCCCATCCTTCAGCACCAGGTCCTTTCTGCCTCTCCTAGTTGATAATTAAACATGTGAAGGAGGCTGTGTGATCTCAGGCAATAGCTTTTAAAGAGAGTCTGGATTTAAATAAAGGCACCAGTCCTGTTATAGTTTTTGAACTTGAATTTTTTTTTAATTTTTATTTTTTAAAAGATTTTATTTATTTATTTGACAGAGAGACAGCGAGAGAGGGAACACAAGCAGGGGGAGTGGGAGAGGGAGAAGCAGGCCCCTTGCTGAGCAGGGAGCCCGATGTAGGGCTTGATTCCAGGATTCTGGGATCCTGGCCTGAGCTGAAGACAGATGCTTAAAGACTGAGCCACCCAGGCTCCCCACTGTTGGTGCTTCTGAAAGAGAGCTAAGTGTCTCAGGTCTGGTGCCTCCTCATGTCAGGTAGCCTGGGGTTGGTAGATGCCTTCGGGACACATGGCCAAACGGTTTTCCAGTTCTGTTGGGATGCCTTTAACCTGGGCCTTCTTTCTGAATGGGCTCCAGTGTAATGCTTTTATTTTCTTAATTATATTTTGTCGCTGGAGGGAAGTTATTCACAATACACCGAGAACTATTTTCATCAGAATGTATCCTCATTATTAAGCCTCTACTTTACTCACCCAGAAAAGGGCCACATGGGTCAAGGGGAGTAAGGGAGATTAGACTTCAATCCAAATCACCCCTGTGATGTCCAGGGTTTGTTGAAAGTTTGCTTGGCTTTGTCCTCATTGCTTGGTAAATGCTCCTTGGCAGCTAGGACTGTTACTAAGGCCATTCCCAGAAAGAGGAGGGCTGGCCTTTCAGTTAAGGCTGCACGAACCATGGGATCTCCTTATTCGAAGTCCTTCTTTAGGTGTTGAGTCTTCGGCTCAAATTCTATATAACAGCTACCTATCTAACACCCAGGCAGTGGGGATTTGGCAGTAGAAAAGCCTCTGAGAATCTCTTAAAATTATCCCGTGTTACAGATTGATCCATTTTTTTTTCCGCTTACGAAACCCTTTGCCATACATTATCTCATTTAATTCTCAAACCATCAAGAAAACCAAATAGGGATTATTATTTTCATTTTCCAGCTAAAGAAACAGAGAGCTTCTCTGACACTTGCTCAGTGTCACACTGTTGGGATCGGAGAGCCCAAGGCCTTCGTCTCTGCAACGGTCAGTCTGCTCTCCTCACCACCCAGACCTCAGGATCGGGTTGGGCTTTCCCAGCCTGGCCGTGAGTTTATCGAGTATATTCTGCAGTCATGGCCGCAGGGACGCACCAGGTTTATCAGCAAATCTGACGGCACAAGACTGCATCTGGGTTTTTCTAGGCAGCATCCCTTGGTAAAAATTGCTTTCGGTGGTGATATAATCTAATCCTATTCTGTGCATTAATTGCCTTCGACTTTTTAAAAGAACTTATGGTGGCTGTTGCACTGCTTACACCTAAACCAGTAGCCTGGACACCCCCTGACCTGGTGACTGAGGCCATCGGAAGTGAAAGGGGAGCCCTGGGATCAAAGAGGTGAGAGATCATGGGGAACAGCAAGCCTTCACCAGAGGCTCCAAACCCAAATGTGAAGGCTGGCCGGTGAAGTCAGTGGGCGATGTACTCCAGCAGGGGCGGAGGGCGAGTCGAATGTGTGCTCCTTCTGAAAGGGTGTCCGGTGCCCGGCATCAGCTGACCGGGGTCACGCTTCTAATCAGGCCCAAGGTTGTCAGATCTTGATGTGTTTTTCTAAGAGGATCTGGAAATCTCGAATCTGATGCAAATTCTCCTGATTGGATTGTTAAATATTAATAGCGGGTTCAAACCTTGTTAAGCCTACCTGGGTCAAAAGGAAACAAATCAGTCCTGTGACTCTCTTTTGCAACCTCTTCTCTTTATATTTGCAAGTAAATAATTTTTAGAAGAAATGCACCAGGACAGAAAGATGTGGTCAGAAGCGTTTTTATTATCAGAAGTGTCCTGCATCTTTCCACATTTGTGAGAAAGCCTCTTGGAGCCAGGGTGTAGACAGAGCTTGGAAATGACCATTTTCCGGCAAGATCTGTTTGAATAGCCCCCTTTCTGCTTTTGAGCAACAGTTTTTGCCTTTCCCTATGTCTGTTGTCTGTTGGATGATGCAAAGTCTCCCTACGGCAGCCGCAGACAGCAGGCGGGGGGCAGAGGTTCTGTACAGACAGACCCCTGCTCAGGAGCGAACACTATATCTTTCCTTCCCATCCAAGAAAGCATGGGGGGGCTACATAAGTGAGAATGCTAAACACGTGGGAGTGGTCTTCCACTGGCCTTAATTAATTTTTTAAAAGTAAATTCATCTCAAATAATATTCTACCTATCGTTAGCAATGGTTCACGTGTGACCAGCTCACAAATCTCAGGACAACGTGGTTAAGAGATGTTTCAAAAAATTAAATAGGATATGTTGCTAAGCTTCTCAGTAGACCAGCACTCCCTATCTCTGGCATTTTCAGCCAACGCATGGTTGATTGCGATGATGCCCCTGGTTCACTCACTGTTATGGGATCGGTTTCAAGGACCTTGGAAATGTCACCAGAGACACTTGGACTCTTGAGGAAAGACAAAAGAGATAAAAGACTATGTTCTCCAAAGCAATCAGTGAGTCTGCACCCACACGTTCTCAGCTCTCTAACTGGCAACAGGCTGTCTGCACTTGAACTGCTGTTTGGATAATGTGAAGTCAAGACCTGCCCATCAGCATAAACCAAGAAGTAAAGCATTTCCATGCTGTTCGTATTCTTTGCTCCATGGATTGATCCAGAAGATGCAGAAACCGAACACTAGAGCTTTCCCTGTTACCTCCTAATTTAGAATGATCTGTTCCCTTTTCAACTCCCTCAGAAAATGAAAATTCAAGAGGTGGGAAGAGAAACCAGATTCAAGAAAGAGGAGCGAGACAAAGAGGTGGCTGGCAATCTGATACAGCGTGCCTCTTGGGGGAAAGGTGTCTGGATCTCAAGGGCGGACTATCACAAAATGAGAGCAGAAGCAAGTCTATTTTTTTTCTAGGTCGCCACCGGGAACCAATCTAACCTATTTACAAGTGGTCTCAGGGGAACTCTCTTTAAATAGCTATCTTGTCACCATCCTTTTCGTCATCTTCCATGATCACTTTGGGTCTCTCGTCCCTGAGCAGTGTCACACCTGCAAAACAAAGCACCGATCTGAGATTAAGTGCCTCTAATAAAAATATTAGACAACCTTCCAGCACAGACATGGTGCACAAGAGCATGGCAACCCAGAAATCCCTTGGCTTCTGCAGAGCTAAGTGTTAAGGGTGCTGCCCGAGTCAGGGCTCTGGGTGCCTTACTTGGCCTGCCCAGAGGAGCTGTGACCCAATGAGCCACCATTCTGGTGACGAGGAGATGCTCGACCTGGGAGTCTGAGGCAACGTTGACCTCCCCGTCTACGGTCTGCATTTAAGCTTGCAGACCAGGACGAGAGCAAACAGGCTTTGGAATCCACCTGCTTTGGACCTCTCATTCTGCCACTCGTCCAGTCTGGGTTGGGCCAGATAACACTTTCACACTTGAATTTTCTTGGATAGAAAAGGAGTGCCCTGATACTTATGTAAAGGGTTATTTTGCCACCTGAACGAGATACACAGACAGTGTTGAGCCACACCTGTGAGCCCGAGTCCCCTTCTCCTTTCCCTTCACAAGGGCTAGTTCAGTTCCCCTTTCAAAGGAATGGGTCAGCAGCAGGAAGTCAGAATTAAATACGTTCTTCTAACACCTGGGGAAAAGATTGAGCTGGGGCTCTGGACATGCCATTCCTAAATGTCAGGACTGGTGGGTGATAAAGTTTACATGGTTCAGAGCAAAAGGAGAAAAGGAAGTGCTGTGAGTGTTCATATAGTTCTTTGGCTACAATTTGAAAAAGTTGTTCTTCGTTTGTTTGTTTGTTTTTTAATATTTTATTTATTTATTTGACAGAGAGAGATCACAGTAGACAGAGAGGCAGGCAGAGAGAGAGAGAAGGAAGCAGGCTCCCTGCTGAGCAGAGAGCTCGATGCGGGACTCGATCCCAGGACCCTGAGATCATGACCTGAGCCGAAGGCAGAGGCTTAACCCACTGAGCCACCCAGGCGCCCTTGTTCTTCGTTTTTATTTGATTTTCTTCTTTGGGGATGAAAATGTCCTTTCTTTTTGGAAATTTTAGGAGCATCAGATGGTTGTTTTTTTAGCAGCCTTACTAGGCAAAATTCAAAACTCTCCCTGTGTTGGGCTCCAATATAGTTTATGTTTTAAAAGTTTACCAGGTTGTTGAAATTCAGAGGACTGAGCGGTTTTCTGGACTGATCAGCCCAGTGAAGACCATCCAAGGAGGGCTGGGTGGTTCTGCTCATCCTGTAAATTATGAAGTAGGGCCATTTTAATAAAAAGACAAAGGAAGCTATGATTCAAAGCGAGTCCTCCGTGATTTCTGTCATCCTCTCCAGCCAACCACCACTGCCTTGTATCGTCCCCACCTTCTCACAATTAGAGACCTTTCCATTCATTAAGCATTTCACAAAGATCTAAACATGAGGGTAGAAAGCTGTGCACCACAAGAGGCCTTTCTACAACACTGGACTCCATTCAACAGTGGCAAATTAATGAAAACTGTGTGTTGATCTTAATGACTATTCATTTGATTCAGTTCCTAGTTTGTTCATATGGGTTTTTTTTTTTTTTTTAACCAATTAGCTGATATTTATTGGAGGAGAAAAACAATTTCAAGAGTCTGGTTGAAACTGAGGATTTTGCATAAATCACTTATGAAACACAGTGGGAGATATTTTCTCTTCTACCAGCTGCAAGGAGGTTTGGATTTTTGTTTGGAATTAAGGCTATCATGGTAGGAGAACAGAGAGTAAACTAATGCTAAGCCCCCAATCTTTCCATCCTGATTTCCTTGATATCTTTTCACATTAAGCCAGATTTGAGTTGATTCCAAGTGGGCAAGACTGTTTAAATTCCCAGATCCCAGGGCACTTGGGTGGCTCACATGGTTAAGCATCTTCCTTCAACTCAGGTCATTGTCTCTGGTTCTTGGGATTGAGCCCCATGGAGGGCTCCCAGTTCATCGGGGAGTCTGTCTCTCCCTCTGCCTCTCCCCCACCCATGCTCTCTCTCTCTCTGTGTATCTCTGTCTCAAATGAATAAATAAAATCTTAAGAAAAATAAATTTCCAGATCCCAGTCAAATTTCTGATTATTTGGGTTATCCTTGAAACCTAGTCAGATGAGTATCTGGGCCAAAAAAAAAAAAAAAAAAGTCCTAGGATTTCAGGGAAGGGAGGAGCCTGTTTAGCCATCAAGGTCAACCCTTCCCAAAGTAGGCTAGGCTTTCCACAGGGACACGGGAGGTGATTTCAAGTGGAAAGTGAACTAGCATTTGTACTAGTAGAATTAAGCATTATTTTTAGAGGCTGAAATCAGTGACTTCTGTGTCATCAATACATTTTTATTCCTGATGCTTCAGATCTTCAACTTTGTTCCTTTGAAGATGAACGAGGTTTGATAAACACAGGTCTGTGGTTTAGCTTAGTCCTGATCCTCTGTTCTGTGGGAAGCAGAGGTGTGTCATTGAAGGAATGTACACTAGAGCCAGAAAGCTTTGCCTTCTTTGGTTGTCATTTAACTTTGAGAAAGTCACTTAACCTGTTTTTGTCTCAGTTTATTCATCTGCGAAACTGGAGAAAAAAAATAAATCCTATCTCCCCCAGGGGGTGACGCTGCCAGGTAGACATAGACCGACATTCTTCAATGCTTCCAGCACACTTATACATGAACCTCCAGTAAAGTATGTTTCACACTGTAGGAATCATTGGGCAATACAACCATCCTTCCTACCGAACCCGAGGTTCTTAAAGGATATTCTAGCATCTAGCGCAAGGGTTAGGGTACAGTAGGGGTTTAGAAAATGTCAGCTTCTACCCTTCAACTCTCTGTGGAGGTGAGCTTATGGAACTTGGCTGTTTCTTAGAACCTGGTATGTTTTTAAGGCCAAAGCTTTCAGTCCCAGGTCTCTGAGGGTCAAGAGTTAGCCTTGTAGCAAGCTGTTTTAGGCCATGATCCCATTCAGAACTGGTCACCTGCATTACAGATGTATGCCTCTGATCTAAGGGAGCTGGGGCTAAGACACCTCCTATCCTGGCAAGCCACAGCAAAGAGAATACTCTATTCCCAGCAGGACAGAGGAGGTGTCACTTTCAAAGGACACAACAGTTCCCTTTCTCCAAGTATATTATTGAGCTTTGATTTCCAAATATTCATAGCTCATGGGCCAATTTTCCAAAAGGCTTTTCTTCAATGCTTCTGGCCTCATGATTCTTTACTTTCTCTGGCTCCCTTTGCCACAGGGCTTAACTAAAGACTTCTTTTTCCTTTAAGCAGGTCTCAGCTACTCAGATCTTACTAATCACAACTCAGTGAACCCTGCTATGTAGTCACCAAGATGGGGGGCCCTGGCAAATGTGGGCCAAGTTGGGAACAAACGTTGGGTTGGCAAGGAAGCCGGAGATGACTTCTCACTGAGGAGTTGCCTGGCAGTTGGAACCTGTCAAATAAGCTCATTAACCTAGGGGAATGAAGGTAGTTAGCAAGAGATTTAGAAGAGAGAGATAATCCTTGTCCAGTCTTCACTTGCCAAGGGCTAATGAGAGGAGACGTCTCCAGAGTGCATTTGTCTGTGAGTTCCTCTCAACACCCTTATTAGAACCAATATGAGTCTCTCTGAACATCTGCCGAAGGCTCTATCCTTATCAGCTTAACTAGCATTTCGATTACTGCCAAATCTTTAGATACTAAAAGGCTCTTCAAAAATAAAGTGCTTCAGCTAATATGCTAATAAAAGCTAGAGTCATAGAACACCAGCTATAATTGCAAATACAACACAGAGATTTGCTGATTCAAGGAATTCCATAATGTATATAGAGTCCATGAATATACAGCCTCCCTCTCCAGCTCTGTGTACTTTGCCCTGTTTGAGAAACATTTTTTTTTATTCAACTGGGAAGCTGCTCTCCTAAGATGTAGATATTGGGATGCAGGCAGCATCCACGGCCAGATAAATAGGGCTCAACGTTTTAGGAAGTCCCTTGAATCAGTAGGTTTATATGGAAAGGTAAAACACTGTGGCTAGGAACATTCTTACCTTTAGAAATGATTTGAGTAATCTCAAGGAATATAAGGTTGAGGGGAATGGAGGGAAACTGACATTTACTGAGGACATTCAAAAATCCAGGATCTGTGCTAAGTGCTTGATGTGCTTTATTTAATTATGTTAACAATCCTGGGAGACAGATTTTATGGTCCTCCTTTCAGAGAAGGATGAAATGAAGGAGGCTCTTTTGTTTGTGCTAGTTGTCCAGGGTGACAAAGCTAGAATGATCAGAACCAGAGATCAAACTTAGACCTTCTTGCTGTGTGCTAAGGTAAATATTTTTGTTCCACTACCAAGTCTTCCCCTAGGAGGACTTCAACAAAAACAAATGCAAAAATAGGTAAAAAATAAAGTCTCCCAATGGAGAACTTGCAACTGCAGAATTGCGATTCGAAATAGAATATTAAATCAACAGATACTTATTGAGCATTGCTATATAGAAGGGACCAGACTTGATATGAAGGTCAATACTAGCACAGTTCTCATGAATTCATCAAATGTAAGCCAACGTTAAGGACAGCTACGATAATGGCAGCAAGAGCCATAAAGACCATATTGAAAGAGATGACAAAGTCTTGGTATTTGCATGCCCATGTCTACCACAGAGTTAGTTGAGAATGGAAAGGATTAATTTTGGACTTGGAGGAGTCTGTTAGCAGAGGCTTTGAACTGGTTGAGTCTTGAAAGGTGACTGGAACCAGGACAGAGGCAGAGCTTAGGGGGGAAATGTGTGGTGGGTTGGAGGATCAGTGCAGGTAGGAATATATGTCGCTTATGAGAAGTGTGTTTGAGACAGTTCAGATCCTGCCACTTGGTCCTCAGTCCATTTCTCCAGAGAAGTGCCTCCTCAGGCCCCATGCTTCTTTGCCTGGATCTGCTCCACAGTAACCTTGTCTGCATCCCTGACTACCTATTCATGATGTCTTCTTCTTAATCTTCTTTCATTTTTTTCTTTATTAAATAAAATAATGGGCAAACATAGTTCTATAACAAAAAAAATCTCATTTCCTCCCAAAGTGTCCCTTCTGGAGTGCCATAGTGCCAAATGTCCCAACTATACCACAGTACAGTGAGAAACTGTCCATAGGAGACACAGACCTGGCTTAGAGCCTCAGCTCTGCCACTCATTGCATTTGATCTTGAACATAATTTGGTCCATTTATCTGTCCACCTAATCATCTCATCATCAATCCAACCAATCATCCAAGAAGCTATCCATCCATCAATGCCATCTTTCAGTTTCTTTATCTGTAAAGGGAGTTAATAGCTACTTTTCTTGTGTTATTTAGCTGATTTTAAAAAATCCATGAGACATACCAAACTCAGTATCTAATATTTAGTAGGGCCTCAATAAACATCAGTACATTTTCTTCTCTGCCACCCCCCTCTAAATATCTATATAAAACACACACACACATGCACACACACACTCTCATTCTAATGATCTAATCATGAGTGTACATGTCTTATTCCCTAACCTCCCCATAAAATTGTCAGGGAGAAGACTACACTTCACATACTGGCTGCTGTATATAGCCTTGGGCTGTGCACAGAATTCGGCAAGATTTGGGGGTCTGATTCAACACATATTAATATAGCTCTCATGAAGACGATACTTTAGGGATTAAAAAAAGGTGAAATCTTGCCATTTGCAACTGCATGGATGGAACTAGAGGGTATCATGCATGCTAAGTGAAGTAAGTCAATCAGAGAAAGACAATGATATGATTTCACTTCTATGTGGAATTTAAGAAACAAAACAGAATCATAGGGAAAGAGAGGGAAAAACAAAACAAGACAAAATTAGAGAGGGAGATAAGACATAAGAGACTCTTAATCATAGGAAACAAACTGAGGGGTGTTGGAGGGAAGGGAGGCGGAGGGATGCGGTAACTGGGTGATGGACACTAAGGAGGCACGTGATGTAATGAGCACTGGGTATTATACAAGACTGATGAATCATTTAACTCTACCTTTGAAACTAATAATACATTATATGTTCATGAATTGAACTTAAATAAAATAAAATTTAAAAAATAAGTTAACCTTTTTATTATGGGAGTTTTCAAAATAGAACTATGTATTTAATACTTACTAACATTCTGTCATTTTTTAAATCTAATTGTCTTTGTTTTTGAGTATTGTAAAGCAAACTCCCTCTAACACCTCCATATACATCTCTAACACTAAAGCTTTTTAAAACCGTAACTAGGCTGCCATTATCATACCTGACAAAATTAACAATAAATACACAATTTCATCTAAAAAAAAAGATGATACTTTCAGGGATCATTTCTAGAGTTTGCTACTAAAGGTAGCTCTCACTATTTCTACGCCTCACTTTCTTTCTCTTTCTTTTCTCTCTCTCTCTCTCTCTCTCTCTCTCTCTCTCGCAGTGAAGATCTGGTCAATACATCCAGCCAGGTGTCTTGGGAGAATCAGCTATCACTTATAGGATGCATTATCCGTGGAAGGCTGGGGAGGAGGAGATTTCAGCTCTTTTCAAGGACCCACTGACATTTCTATTTCGTTGGCTCAGTGGACCTGCCCAGATCTGCTGAAGCACAAAGAATGCTCTGAACCCCCCCACCCCAGTTCCAAGTCAGTCCTTGGGGAGCTGCCAGGGAAGGTAAGCCTGAAAGGCGGCAGCAAACTCTGCTACCCCCACAGAGTGCTTCTAGGTGACACAGGACAGAGGCCATGCCCGTGGTACCTCCAGATGGCAGGGCTCCTGAGCTATTCCCATCACCCCCTGCAAATGCCTTGCATCAGCTCTTTTACCTGCTGCAAAGGGGGACACGTGCAGGGCAGGTGTGTCTTTTCTCCTTGGTTTTTTTGGTTCCAGGTCAGTGTTATGAAGAGCTGGACTCATCTTGCTTGTTGGGTGTCTCTCCTGAATGTCGTATCTTTTAATTAAGTGTTCTGAAAGCACATCTGCATGGTTAGGGGAACAGAGGGAGAAACACAGTCAAATACATCTATCCTGGGACACCTGGGTGGCTCAGTGGGTTAAAGCCTCTACCTTTGGCTCAGGTCATGATCCCAGGGTCCTGGGATCGAGACCTGCATTGGGTTCTCTGCTTGGCCGGGAGCCTGCTTCCCTTCTCTCTCTCTCTGCCTACTTGTGATCTCTGTCTGTCAAATAAATAAATAAAATTTAAAAAATCTATCCTGATACGTAAAGACGATATGTGCATATATGCACATATCCCTAGTGATGGTAGTCAACATAGCTTTTCAAACTTATTTTTTTGTTTTTTTTTATTTATTTATTTGACAGAGAGAGACCACAGTAGACAGAGAGGCAGGCAGAGAGAGAGAGAGAGAGGAGGAAGCAGGCTCCCTGCTGAGCAGAGAGCCCAATGAGGGACTCGATCCCAGGACCCTGAGATCATGACCTGAGCCGAAGGCAGCGGCTTAACCCACTGAGCCACCCAGGCGCCCTCAAACTTATTTTAATAAAAGCTTTTTTTATATTAGAAATCTATTGAATCTATGACACAAAGGGTTTTGCATGCCTGATTTTATTTTAACCTCACAAAACCTGGAGGAATTTAATATTACTGCCACTATCACCTATCTGAGGAAGGCGAGGCAAATCAAACACGCCCACAGTGACACAGCTTGTAGGGGGCCAAGCCAGGAAGCCAGCCTAGGTCTGCCCTCCTCCGATGTCCATCCTCGTGAGGGTGGTGGATCATTTGCTTCTCTGCAAGTCATATGCTTGGCTCTTCAGTGACCTCCCTGCCTTCTCACTTCTCCCACACGTGGCATTTCTCTCCATCATTTACAAACTCCCTGAAAATAGCCTGTTCTATATAACTTTCCACAATCCACTGCCCAGGCTGAGCTCCCGAGGTCCTTCTGGAAGGATGTCATTACAGCCTTACAGCTTACTGCGTATTTCAGCCATTTATGTGTTTCCATTATTTCTTAGAGGACTGACGGTTCCTTCTCAGGAAGCTCTGTGTTCTATTTGTTTTGTCTCCCTCCAAGTGGCTTGTGAGTGGAGAGAACATTACATCAGTGGCCCGGAGGGAAGGAGAGAAGGAAATAAGAACACACAAAACTCTGGGGAAACGAGAGAGTCACACATCACACATGAGGTTGTTACAGAGACATGTTAGCTGTTCCCCAGACCATTTTGCTTTTCTCCTAGGCACACAGCTGGGCGATATCTCTCTGCTGCCCTTGCAGTCAGGGGACATTTGTGGGTCACTTTCAGGTGGGCCAGTCTTCCAGTCTATTCTGCCCCTCCCCGCCAACCCCGCCACCTCTCCTACTTCCTTCGTCCCCCTGCCTGCCGGATGCTGATGCTCATGGTGACTTTGAATGCCATGTGCCAGTGATGTCCAAACTCTCATCAGTTGGAGTCCCTGAATTACCATTTGGAGCAGAACCTGCCTCCCCAGCTCGCACTACTGATGAGTGAAAAAAACCCTTGCGTTGTACCGCTAACATTTTGGAATTCGTTTTCTATAGCAGCTGGCCATATTGTAACGAAGACAGGTGCAGGGATAGTACCAGTGATTTAAAAACACCCAAATAAGTAAGGAAATTTTTCTAAGACCAATGTGATCTAGTGGTAGCGGTTCCCCCTCACAGACATGCAAACAGACCTTGTTGTCCCTTACCTGGTATAAAAGGTGGGATGTGCAGTGCTGGTGTATCTTTTCTCCTTGGTTTCTTTTGGTCTGACTCAACATTTAGGGCAACCTGTGCATTTTTTCCCTTTCTTGGCTTCTTTTTGAGATCACAGTCTTTAATGAGCTGGTCTGAAAGGTCATCTGATTTTGATAGGATGCAAAGAAAAAAAAAGAATATAACATGAGTAAGGTTCACACACAAACTGGTTGGTTTCCAATTACTTGTAGAAGCCATTTGGTCTGAAAAAGAAAAGGATTTATATATTTTGGGCTAGTCTACAGAGGACCTTCATAGTCTTGCACAATTATATAGAATTAAACAGAAAACTGGAATCGTCTATGGGACTCCAAATGACGAGAGCTCCAATGGCTGGATAACCAAAGCAAAGAAGAACTTTAAAATACAGTTAGGCAAGTCAGAGTGGGCTTGAGTTAAATTTCTGATAGAATAGGTTCTCTGTGCTAAATGCTCTTTAATATCCTTTGCTCAAGGCGTGCTCTCTTAAAGACTGCATGGGCTGGTGCAGAGCCATGCATGCTCTTTAGTCTTTGGGGAAGGTTCTCTGCAAATTCCTCACCTGCCTTCATTTCTGTGGCCAGCCGGGTCACACTGACCATTCACACTTGCCTTCAGCATTGGTCTCTTCATTCACTTCCCAACTGGCTTTGCAATTCTCCCATTTGCCCATCCTCACTCCAGGTCCTCTTGTCTTCTTACTCAGCTCTTTACCTTCCTCTGTCCCCAGAACTCATGAAGCTTGGATTCTACATCATGTCCATCAGATGTCAGTGTGTGTGATGAGTCCAATCTGGTCACTCCTCACCCATGAGAGTATGTTCTCTGATCCATCCAACTCCTCAATGCTTTAGGTGATGGCGTGCTTCTTTGAGCGTCTCTATCATTGTTCTAGACAACGACACTTGTTTATTCTATCGTGGTTTATCTCCTACTCTTGATGGAGCCTTCTTGGAGATTAAGGATTATGACATCCTTTTGATAATTTAATTCTTAATTGCCTCTCCCTCCCATAAATGCATCTTAAATGGATAAGTGGCATGGACTGATCTGAGTTCACTTGCTGACTCTGTCACTTATTAGTTCTGAGAACTTGGCCCTTAATTTCTAGGAACTTTAATATTGTCTCAACTTCTCAAGTGGGGATAATTTTAAATCAGTGTGTGTGTGTTTGTGTGTGTGTATGACAGAGACAGAGAGAGATGACTACATTTGGTAAATGTTGAAAAGCAGTTGTTACATTTGATATATTTTAGATCCTCAAAAGAATGTTCACTCTGGTCATTGCTCACCCCCCAAACCTTCTACAGGGTCTAAAGGAAGGTCCACCTCCCTGCCCCGTCTCCGTAAGTCTTCCCAGTCTTGGGCGTCCTGGCTCATTTTCTGGATATCTACAGGATTTTTGCTCATGTAACACCTTTCTGCATAAGTCTTCTCTGCCTTCTTTGATGACAGATATCTTGTGTTTTATCCCCTTAAAACAATTAATAAATATTTGTTGAATGTATGCTTGAATGAATGACCTCAAGCATGTTATGAATAAGGAGATAGTCCATTAGAGTTCAAAGAACCCACAGACAATGAAGCTGTCTGACTTCTCTGGAAACAAACTATGGTCTGGTTGCAGTCTGGTACATCTACAACTGTGAATGAATTTGGGGAAATTTAGAGATTAACTCGATCTTTTTAGCCCCTTCTTCCTCTTTCCTTCTTCCCTTCCTTCTTTTTCTTTCTCTGTTCCTTTTTTTTTAAAGATAGATGTATATATTTATTTATTTAAAGATTTTATTTATTTATTTGACAGACAGAGAGCACAGGTAGGCAGAGTGCCAGGCAGAGGGAGAGGGAGAAGCAGGGTCCCCGCTGAGCAGGGAGCTTGATGCAGGGCTTGATCCCAGGACCCTGGGATCATGACCTGAGCTGAAGGGAGATGCTTAACCTACTGAGTCACTCAGGTGCCCCAGATTTATTTATTTTAGAGAGAGAAAGACAGAGCACATGAGCTTCAGGGAGGGATGGAGGGAGAGAATCTTCGAGTAGACTCCCTGCTGAGCGTAGAGCCCAATCCTGTGACCCCTGAGATCATGACCTGAGTCGAAATAAAAAGTCGGGTCCTTAACTGACTGAGTCACCCAAGTGCCCCTCTCTCTGTTTCTTTTTATGAAAATATTCATGTCAGTGTCTTTAAAATGTGGAGCATTAGATGTGTCAAACCTGTTCACTTCAGTTTTGTGGGTCTAGACACAACCTGTGTCATTCATAATGTATTTATTAGACAAAAACTGATGAAACTCGTCCTCTATTCCAGGCCTTGAACAAGATTCTAGGACTAAAAAGACAAATAAGAAATAGTTCTTCCTTTCAAGTGCTATGGTCTATTGGGCTTTATGTCTGGACAGTCCTTTGTTTTAGAAAACCCAATATACATGAGAAAACCACCATTAGAAATACTTAGTAACCACACATTATTATGCCTCCATCATCCAAAGATCACAGTACATAACCAAAAAATCAAATAGCATCATTCTCTTCAGCCGTATGTAATAGTAATCAATATTTCCTTTCACCTAAAGGATTTGAATAAATCCATCCAATCATTTCAATTTAATAAACATTTATTGAGATCACACTGCACGTAAGGCACTGAACCATATGCTTTTAAGGTTACATATACAAGAAAAAAAGAGGTGAGAGGGGAACTTAATTGAGTACTGCTTATATACTAGATGATTTCACATCCTTTAGTGTAAAAAATTCTTTATTTAAATTAGATTTCATCAACATATACTATATTATTAGTTTCAGGGGTAGAACTTAGTGATTCATCAGTTGCATACAACACCCAGTACCCAGTGCTCATTCCATCAAGTGCCCCCCTTAATGCCTATCACCCCATCACCCCATCCTTTAACCCCCCCTCCCCTATGTTTCTTAATGTCTGGCTGAAAATGCAACTTTAAAAATTTATTCCCCCATAGCACAGTTTACTTCTCCCCATATCTTACATACCATAGACGTTTGTTGAATGAATACATATTGCTCAGGATGGGTGCTGCCCAGCTGTGGGGTCTCTGGAAGTACAGGCTGAATGTGAACCAGTCATGGGTCACCCTTCCACCCCAGGATACGACTCAGTGCACAGTACAGGGAGCAAGAGATTTGCTTCGATTTTGACTTTTACTTCCATTGCACTTTTTCCCCACTTTTGGAGAAATCCTGAACATAAACTATCTTGATGGCAAATGGGGAGAGGGGAGAGAGGAGAGGAGGCGGGGGGAGTCATAACCAGGCGAGACATAAACAAAGGCTATGAATATGCAAAAAGCCCATCCATCAAAAGTCTGAGTGTCTCATTTTTAGAAATGGGTAGAGGCAGAAATGTTTCTGGTATTTTCATTACAAAGGTTATGCAAAAAGTCAGTTCTGGAAAGGAAACAGATTGACAATAAAGCAGAAAAGGGCTATTTAAAATTCTGTCTTGATAGGCAAAGAGAGATATTTGAAATATTTTATTGGCACTGCACATGGGGTATAACTGTGCCTACAAATACTGGAAACAAACTGTGCTGCCTCAAAAATGCTCTGCCTGGGACTCCGTTAGACCCAAAAAAGAGGACAATGCCTTTTCTCGCTTTTTCTAACTCTAATGAACCTCTCTCTAGTGCTTCCGCTAATATTTACATGGCAGACCCCACGGAGTCATGGCTATTTGCCTGTCCATCTGGTGTTGGCTGTCACCAGAAGGCCTACATGATCAGGTTTCAGGGGGCCTCCCTCTGACTTGCCTGCAAACCCAATGGCAGAGGCCCCTCCTTTCTGACTTCTGCTACTGCAATTCCCACTGGAAGCTCTTACCTAAGTGGTCACAACGAGGGTTTAGCTTGTCTAGTCTGTCTTCTGAGAGCTCCAATGGCTGCATTTGCTCAGTGGACATCATTGAAGGAGGTGTTTCTTCTCCAGCACTACGGAAACATAAGAAACAAGCCTATTAGTGTGTCCTCTGCTCATTTGTTCACTTGTGAAATAAGTATATTTATTGAGCACTTATTATTGTGTTTTCAACTTAATCCTATTTTTCAAATATGCTTCTTTTACTTACCTACTAGAAGCTCTAACTCAAGATTTTAGTCAAAATAAATGAAACGACACACACAAACACGCATCCACACACACGGATTTGTTGGTAATTGCCATGCATCAAATGTTCAATATTTATCTTCTTTCAGAAGCACTGTGGGAGTTTCAGAATGAATACTTGTCAATTCTGAATTAGAAATGAGTTAGTTGAGAATGACAGAAAATCTTGATTAAATCTTGCTTATATTTTTCTATTGAGTTCTGTATAATAAGATTATGCCTACTTCTCAGATGAAGACACCAAGAATCAGAAAACACAATTAATTTGTTTAGTCACATTAAATAGCAAAGATTCAAGTTACTAAATAGCCTGGATCCAAATCCAGTTCTGAAGATTTCCAGTAGACACGCAAGACTCTCAGACAGTGGTTCCACTGAACGTAAATTGAACCAAGCTTCTGGTTTTCTATCATTACGTGCTATGTTTTATATGCACATATGCATTAAATATATCTAAAATGTATGTAAATATTGCATTACACATATATAGCATGCAATGTACACTGTAAAGTAAGTATAAAGTAACGAGATTTCCTCCCTATCCACATTCCAGGTGGTAAAGTCCTGGTAGGAAAAAAATCAAACTTTGAAATGGATCCTTATTATTTTCTCCTTAGAGAGTTCTGACATTAGAGCAAGTCTGCTCCCCCCATTTTTCCTAAACCACAAATCCATTGAACTTTCCAGAGCTATTAGTTGTAGCCCTTGTCCAGGAGGAGTGGAAATCCAGAATGGACATGTGTCAGGTCTGAATGAGAACTGCATTAGTGGAGACTTACAGGATCTGATTCTGTTTCTTTCTGATAATTTATTACTCATGTCCCATCATAATAAGAAGGCTTAGAGAGGAATAAGATTCAAATGACCCAAACTGATCCTTTTTTCTTAAGATTCCTGGATCACTGGCCTATGGATGAACACAGAGACCCGTGGTGTTAACATTTTGAGTAGAATGAGTTCAACTCCATCGTCTTCTGAAGAATAAGCCAGTTTTCTCTGG